>DWMZ01002717.1:0-13707 GCA_018249855.1 Eueides tales michaeli | reverse complement strand
CTCTAAAGAAAATATGCTGAAGCTTGAAATGTTTTACGATAAAGCGAAACTCCTACTATAGCCTATTTATAAAACAATATTTTTGTATATTTTAGGCCGTCTGGGGTTGTAGGTTTACTCAATTGAATGAATTCAAACGATTGAATGAACGTAACACAGTATTAAGTTACACTAATGAATAAGCAACGTCTCAAAAACTAACAGAAAAATGGGAAACACAATGTTTTGACGCTGGGTTTTCTGTATCTATCTTAGCTAAAGGTTCAAAAGTATAAAGAGTCTCTGATTAGGATTCAAACAATTTTATACAACTAACGATTTTATAATCAAATAAACCAACGCTATTTCGGTGACCCTATAAACACTATACGTGCAAGTAAAATTAACATACATTTTGGTCTGCAAAACATCACTCAACCACAAGCAAGCTCACTAAGTGCTTTAAAATTTTGGACTTAATAATTGTAATAAACTTTTCTACACTAATGATTTACAGTGCACGGTCATATAATTTCGTCGCATATTATTATTATGCGACGAAATTATATGACCGTGCACTGTAAATCATCAATCATCAATTATATATTAATCATATATTAATAATTTTGTAAGCGAAATTTCATGCGGAAAATTTTAGTTCGATGCTGAAACGTCGACTCTAAAATGCGAGTATAATTTGACGTTAAAATTAATTAAAAATACAGCAAAATTACGACTTCTGTTTTTAACTTGTTAACTGTAAGGCTGGAAGTTCGCCTCTATACATGTTACATTAAATATTAACGTACATCATTAGCTAAAATACTATACTCATTATCTGGATACGTACTACTTTAGATCTACTCGTCTCACGTCTCAGTCACACTTAAATATGTTGGAATATTATAGGAAAATTATATATTTTTTTACATAAATTATTGCGTATATACTATTCAGAATTTTTGATATTCTGTGTTTAGTGACAGGAATCAACGTAACACTGTCTGTCAGACTGTTTTTTTAGCTTCACGCTGTACCCCGCACGAGGCAGGGTAGGCAGAGGGAACCCGAGAACCTAGTGTTAAGACACTCCGTTCCACTTCCGTTCCCCACTTTCCGCCGAATTTGAGGCATTGCGTGTTGAGTGGCGGAACTCAATGCCGCGCTTTTGCCTAATTACCAGAGCGAAGAAATGAAACATTAGATATTTAAATTGAAATCGATTGACCCTCGAAAACACAGTATCTGTGATACTGGTCACGTAAAAGAGTGAAAAACATAAGGACCCCCGGGCATAAGAGGTTGATATAAAAAAAAATTTTGTATGTGATTGGCTGAGACATAATGACTAAAGCTAAACATAAATGAAAAACTGACTGACTGACTTCCTCTTTAAAGATGTGTGTTACTTAAAAATCGTGCATACATAGTTTTAAGCAATTTCAAAAAATGATTTATTCATGACGAATCTGAACTCACGGAACAGTCCAAATTTCATCAAAATCGGTCGAGTAATTGAAAAGAAGAAAAAAGTATTTAAATAAATGACAGATATTTTAAGTATTAAGTTTTTTTTTTAAATTGTCTCATCTCATCATTGTATCTAGCAATTAAATAGCAAAATCCAATGCATATTTGTACGAACTAGCTCAACCAAAATTTGTCTAATTTCGGACCACATCTACATATAATCGTGTGTAAAGCAAATATTTTCGATAATTGCATTTGCATTGCTATCGTAGTATGCGGAGTTATTTTAAGATACTCTAAAATCGGATTCTCAATTCGGATTACGGTATTAATTTGTTGTATAATGTTTATAAGTAGATGTATTTATACTAAAATATTTTCTCTTTATAAGGGGAACAGTATGTTTGGTTAAACGAGCTAATCTCAAGAACTGCTCCTTAAATTAACATATTATTTTTATGTTAGACACTCGGGGAGCGACTTGGTAAATAAGCAAGGCGCGGCGTTAAGTTTAGCCACTCAACATACAATGCTTCAAATTTGGCTCAAAGAGACGAATGGAAGTGAAAAACTGGGAACATAATGTGTTAACTAGGTTCCCTCTGCCTACCCTGAAAAAAAATTAGTTAAATAACTCGAGCCCGCGTGATTTCATAAGTTTTCTAAAATAGCTATTGTCAACTTATTTTAGGAAAGTTACTTTAAAGCGTTAAATTACGTGTTTTTGTCTGACTAAAAATAAATTGATAATAGAACCATAACGATTGTTGAGATAAGCAAGGGCAAAGACTAGACCACATCATTATCTCAGAATTGAAATGCTTTGCTTCACTTAGAAATGTATATTTATATATTTACTGAAGAATTCATACATGATGTTATTATATTAATAGTTTATTTCTGTGCGATAATAAATAGAGAATTCGTATTCTTCTCAAGTTGGTTTTGAGACAAAACGCGACTTTGAGTTTCGCCACTTACCACAGAGAGGCTTACTAAACTTTTAATTTGGCGGAAAGTGCGAAAAAAAGTTGTAAAATTAAATCTCACCTATGTCATTTTATAAATTTATAAAATATTTGAAATTTCATTAATTTAAATAAAACAGTCACTAACGACTATTACCGGCATTTTATAACTGATTCACTAATATTTTTAACCAGATGTCACATAGGAAAGCAAAATACTAATTTAGAAAACGAATTATACTTTTAACTTAGCGGGGCTTAGAAAGTAACATATCAAAAACCTTAACCATTTCTAGTTGACCTAGAAATGGTATATTTGGTACCAAAGTAGATTTTACTACCAAACAAAATACATCAAATTAACATAATATGAGTCCAGTACAAGTTAAATAACTAGCAGTGTTGAGTTTCGCTAGTCATCGCTTATTATCACGAAAATTATGCGATTAATCGACTAAAACGTATGTTAACCCTAGGTTCCCTCTGCTTTCCCAAACATGCAAATAAAAGTATAAAGCTGTAATAAAATTTTTACTAACTCTCAATTCAAACACTTTGGTTATACCTCTTTAGTTTTTATTACAAACGTATTTCAAATAAAGCCACATCCTATGAGCAAGTAAAACGAATTTGCCTACAAAACAATTTAGCGTATTCACATCAAATATGTAATATATAAAAATATTTAGCGAGCGTACGCGAGAATTATTTAATTTCATAATTTTAATAATATTTGTGGTATTTTAAGACTTTCGTGGTTCAGCGATACATTGTCTAACCGTAAAAACCGCATTATATGTTGAGAAGCGGTATTCAATGTTGCTCTAAGCGTTCTTAACAGAGCGGGGAAATAAAAACCCTCATTCCCTAAGTGGCAATCGAATTGTTAGTATATTGAGTAATTTTAACTTTATTTTTTTTGTAAGCAGAGGGAACCTGGAAATCTAGTGTTCCCCCTTGCTGTTGAGGGTTGTATGATAGGACTTATCCAGCGCTTGGTCACAGTACCAAAGCAAGAAAATAAAAATAGTTTAAAAACAAATTGAGTAAGTATTAACACCGTAACCGTTGCGTCAAATGCCGGTAAAATTATCTACTTTTGTTTGCTTGATTAAACGCGCTAACCTCAAGAACTACGATATTTACCTGTGCTTACGATAGATACGATTAGAAAATGTTTTCTATTGAGGGTAATCTATTAATATTTTAAAAAATAGTCACAAATATGTCTCTGAGTGGGAATCGAACCCAATTAACACGTCGTGTTTATAGTTACCTAATGCATATTTTCATGTTACATTTAGTTGAATTAATATTATAACAGTAAGCATGAGAAATCCTTGGTAGTTTCTTTATTTCAGTCTAGTGAATAAGAAAAGCAAGGGCCAAAATACGTTTTATTACAATTTATGTGAACATAAATTAAGAGTATAAGCTTTTTTCTTTGCCATACGTACGGATTACAAAGAAAATCTGAAGCTTTTACTATATGAGCTGTTTCTTACCACTTTACCTTTACTTTAATTTAATATAGGAAAATTAAATAATCAATACATACATTTTATACTTCTTGGTAAGGGACGCGGGAGAGCCCTCGGTTAACCTTCGAAAATACAGTAACTACGACACTGGAGGCAGGTAATGTAAAACACATGAAGACCCCGGAAGGGCATGTATTAATAGATTGATGACAGTGAACGAGGCGAAAGTGGTACGCCTAGACTGTAGTTTGGCTTTCCGTTCGCTTTGGATGATACAATACTACACTACGCTTGGACTTGTAATCAGAGCGAAGAAATGAAAACACTAAATATTTAAATTGAAAATATTAATATTTTATTTTCTCGAGTGGAGATCGAACCCTCAACCTGTTGTTTAAAGTCACACTCATACGCCTCTGCGCTATGACAGTCCTCTAAACAAATCTCTAAGTTTGTAAAAAAATAAAGAATATAATGCCCACAGCTCACCAAACTATTCTTCACTAGTGAAAATAGAATTAATCATGTACGTCGATACAAACACTTTAAACGATATTAGTATAAGGACCTTTAAAAGCGTCCGCTTGAAGATCCGACGGGCATTCATCTTGGCTACACGCGCGTGAATCATGTTGCGACTTAAAGCCGGACTTCAACGACGACAGGCTCCGATGTGAGCTTACAAAAGTGTTTTGAATAATTTATGTATTTGTCACTTATATATGTATATGTAATAGTTTATGGGAAAATTTTTGAATATAAATGATGGTAATGAGCTTGTTTTCCAATGGAAGGAATACTTGAATTATCGCTTTTTCATTTTCTTGGTGAATAAAGCGCGGCGCTGAGTTCTGCTCCTAAATAGTTAATGTTATGTAAATTGGACGAAAAAGAAGGAATGGAATATCTCAACACTAGCTTTTCTTTGGTTATTTCGTTATGCTATAAAAGTTTAAAAGTGCATTTTTGCGTTCTGTATTTAAAAAGTTAATATCTTATGGATGACCTATGATTACCTGTTTGTGTAACAAGCTAAAGTATATAATAAATTTACATGTCCATATTTCCTAGGAGTATAGTGAAATAAACTTTAGACTTATCTCTATCAATAGACTAAAGCGTTAAGTCATCCTTTTATCTTTTTATATATATAATGTTCTGTACATTTTATAGTACAAAATGACCAGATAATCTAAGCGTATAAGGTACTTACGAGCACGGTACGGTACAAGAAGCGAGAACTTACAGTTTAAGCATACGAAAAAAAACATAATAAATAAATATGTAGATCATCGGATTTAACCAAAATTAATTAAATTACATAAAAAAAACATTACTTTTGATAAATTAACGCATACGCCAGTCTATTTAAATCTCAAATTTTAATAATTGTATTCGTCTTAAACTTACAATCATGAAATTGGTACAGAATCTTCGGTGGGATTCTGACTAGCCATCAACCGTTTTTTTAAATATAATTATTTTTTATTTTTAAATATAAAATAAAATAAACTTAATTTTAACATATTAACGTTTTTTAAATAAAGACGTTTTATCTGTCAAAACTTTTATCGACATATTGGAAACTGAATATCTACAGTAGTAAAGAATCAATAAACTACGAAGGAGACGCGTACAGATGGTCCTGCAGTTCGCACTTTGCTCTATAATCGTTTTAGTTTTCCAAAGTGTTGACCTCAAATATCTTTTGAACTTAAACTAACCTTAAGGTAACATTGACAAATGATTTGAATTTTATCTGACTGCTTATATACATACATGAATAACAAGATTGTTTCACTCCATCCTGCATTTAAATCAGAAGCGAGCCTAGTGCTAGGCTGTAGGAACCTAGTGTTAAGACTTTCTGTTTCCATTAAGACGCTTCCATTTCTTACTCTCATCGAATTCCAGAGGCGTGGTTAGTGGCGGAAATTAACGTCGCGCTTTACCTTCCTTAGCAGAGCGAAGAAATGTAAATATTAAATATTTACTTTCCTCGAGTGGAAATCAAACCCATATTCTGTCGTATTTACAACCGCACATTGAGTCTTCACGCTACCACATGCCACAACAAGATGCTCTTATATTTTTCTTTTATATAAGCTAGCTTTTACTCCTGTGTTTTTACCTACTTTGAACCAAAACCCGGAACTTTTATAGGATCACTTATTCATAGAAAAACAACATGTTTGTAGTTCATTAACATTTTATAGAAAAAGAGTTTACGCCTACCCAAAATTACCCAATTACAACTTTGAAACTGATACGGAACTCTCGTTATGTGAACCCAACTCGCAATTCGCCGGATTCATAAACAAAGCAGCGTAAAAATATTACCCACATAAATTATATCAACTTCATAATGTCATTTTCTCTTATTTATAAATTTAAAAAAATGCTTTTGTATGTTATAATTAATACTTATTGAGAATTAAGTATTCAAGTTTAGGTTTAAATAACGTGACATGGTAAGTGATTCCGTCTAGCCAAGTTTTATGGGCACTTTAATTAAGTAAAAACTTAACGGTTATTGCTAATAAACACTTTAGCGAAACATAAAATGATATTTTTATGATACAATATAAAAATCCTGTACTCTATCCAGACATAGATCAGCTCAAATAGAGAAGCCAGTCGTGGCGCAGAGACACAATCGTGTCACTGTAAACCTGTAGGTAGTTGTATCTTCTCAAAAGGGGAATTAAATATTTAACATTTTCATTTTGCTAGCTACTTAACTTACAATGCTTCAAATTCAGCTGAAAACTGTTAGTATACGCTCGCACGCTTGTACCTCTGCGTCTGCGCCACGGCAGGCCTCATTATTGTTGTGAACACGGAATATTAAATTTGATGTCCTAAAATCCATGCGTCACGCGCCGATAATGAAAAGACAAGAAATTTAATTGAAGCTTATAATTGAAGATCCACGGAATGTACATCAGGTTTTAATGTTTGCGTTGTGGACTTGATTTTTTCTATATTCAAAGTTACCATGGAATCAATGTTTGACATTAATTATATAGATATTTCCATGCAATGTTAAGATATATACCTATAGAAAAACGGTTTAGATATATGAACAGATAACAAAGCCAACATAATATTTTAACACGAGTCGAATTTATATAAAACTAAATTTATATAAAACATTTTTCGTATTACAAAATGACATCAAAGTTTATTCGAACTCATTGAAATTCGTCCAGCGTTAAAAACTTTAGTTTAAATCAGTACTTGTAGCTGTCAGCGGCCTTTTTTACCGCATTTCGTTTGTCCTGTTCTTGTTCCTGAATTCTAACTATAATTATGACAAAACGTTTCCGTCACTTTAAAGAGGAGGCTTGTTGTAGCGCAGGCACAAAGGTAGGCTGTGAGTTTTATATCCACTCGAGAAAAAAAAATTCAACGATTTCATTACAACAACATCGATAGATAGATAATTTAAATCGAGCGAAGAACGGTTAGTACAAGTATAAAATGATCAAGATCAGCTTCATGATCAAGATCAAGAGAAACTTGGAAACCTAGTGTTACGACACTAAAACGGCAAAAATGATATATAAGGTTAAATTGTTTATAAAAATACAACTTATACAAAAATAAATGTTTATTTCGAAATCATCTTCTATGATGTCTATTAAGATCATAATTGCTATATTATAAAATTCATATGCTTCTTAAAAACCATATAAAAAAATTCAATATGGTGGGTAAAGTAGGGAACAGAAGTATCTCAGTGGAAACGGAGTGTCTTAATACTAGGTTCCCGAATCCCCTTTGTCCGCTATACACGGGATATAGCGTATAGCTGCAATATTTAGGGCTTTCTGACTAATTTGATCTAGCCAGAATGACACCAGACGCTACGGTCTCTGAATACCTCTTACCTGAATCACTATATGATGGATCTTCATCATTTCTACGTGACCATTGTAAGTCACTAGAATCATTGCTACTATATTCTCGAAGGTTCATACAGGTATTATTCGGCATCTTTTAAATCTTGCAGAAGGTTTTATGGGTTATGAGTTCGATATTCAAATGTTCACATCTTGGTTTGGGTCGATTAAACAAAGTGTGGCGTTAGGTGCCGCCATTTAGGACATCGTTTCGAAAATAGAGAGATAGAGAGAATGGAGTGCTCTAAGTTCTTTCCACCCATCTATTTTTAGTGTCCATTAGTAACTTCTACTCTTACTTTTTGACCTTCACGTTGTATACCGCATATAGCAGGGTAGGCAGATTGCTCTACTATGCAGGATAGGCAGAGGGAACTTGGAAACCTATTGTTAAAATACTTCGTTTCGTTTCCCACTTTGGTTCGTTTCATGATGAGTGGCGGAACTCAACGTCGCGCTTTGCTTGGTTACAAGAGGGTGGAAATAAAAATATTAAATGTATTATAGAGATAATATAGCATTATCATGAAGGATAATTAAAAGAAATTAAAATATTTCCCCTACTACAAATCGTCTCATCAATTAGAGCCTGTGAAATCATTTTATTCACATTCGTTGAAAGTCAAATATGAAATACATTATAATTTTGTTAATTACCGAGTCTTTGTAAGACAAGGATATTAAGGCGCGAGCTTAGTAAATAATTCTCTAAGACATTCCATCGTCGTCATGAATTTCTTTACTTGAAAAAGAGCAAATTAGGCACGTGTGAAACTCAGAGTCTGTGGGGGTCGAAAGAAAACACGATGGCTTAATGATCAACTGTTTTATTTACTAATCTCAATTAGTTTCGTTTTCTAATAACGTTATCACTTTTAAGACAAAATCTATACATTAAAACTTAAAATTTTAGCTAAATTAGTAAAAAATTGTAGCATTTTTTTCAAACTTAATATATTAAATGGACATATTTTTTATTATTTTCTAATCGATTGAACTAAAACTTTAGTGTTGAGTGAAGGTTGCTAAAACAATAGTGATTATTTTCACTATTATATTTTAGCAACCTTCCCATTTAAATGTGATACATTCATTACTATTTTAAGCCCTATAATATTTTTTTGTATATAATCCATGCGCAGAGAGAGAACAGTTATAGATTTATTATAGGCGTAGATTAAGCTATTATTCACCTGCATTTATATTTTACTTTGTTTCAGGTTGAATTCCGTATGGCAGGGTAGGCAGAAAGAACTTGGGAACCTGGTATTTATTCTATTAAGACACTTCCGTTCCCTTAATTTCCTCCTTCTCCATTTCCGCTGAATTTTGGAGATATAGTGTTATGACAGGCGCCGGGGGAATTCAGCACTGAGTTTTACTTCTTTACGAGAGCGAAAAAATGAAAATATAAAATTCTCCCAAAGATTTCATTCTCCAAGTGGGAATCGAACCCACAACTGTCGTCTTTGCATTAATTATATTGATAAGTTGCGTTTTTATAAAGTAGAATGTACGTAAATAAAACTTTACAACTAAAAGATTTTGAAATTTGTAATGTGTTATGTAAATGAGTACGACAAGCGGCTTTGGGTCCGCTACTATGATATTTTTGACACTTAGAGCCTAACTTTGCATGCGTGGTGGCGGTCAACAATATACACAGATAAGTAATGAAATTTACACCCAACGGTATACGATACGATATTTTGTTTTACGCTTACGGACATTTTATCAGAACTTTTCTTCCAATTTATTATTAACGATGGCCTTAACTTTTAATACGAATTTATTTTTTATTGTTTTTTAGTTATATTTAAATCTAAAACATTACTAAAAATAGTTATATTCTCTCATTTATTTTTAATAATAGTATTTTATATAACTTTATTATTCAGCTTTATGTTATATCGAAAAACGAAATGTGGGAACCTTGCGACCAATTTTCGATACATGTTAAATCTACTTAAAGCCACATTTCGTCTTACTACAATAGCCAAGCAACGATAATAGCTTATTCCCGCTTTTCTTATTCCAACCCATAACGATCGTGCTTACCTATTAGTTCACAACAGCCTCGTTACAAAACAAAAAAAATACTAAATATATATCAGTTTTAATATTTTTAAAGTGTTATTCCACACTTAAAAAACAAAAATATTAATATTAAAAAATTAGGAAAATTTGAACCTAGCGGGATTTGAACCTGTGCCTCTTGGACGGACTTCAAGAGACGCGGTTTCAAATTCCGCTTTGTTCAAATTTTTATACGTTTTCAAAATTAATATGAGGTACTTGTCACATTAATTATACTCAGCTCCAAGCTGTATCCCGCACATAGCAGGGTAGGCAGAGAGAACTTGGGAACCTAGTGTTAAGAAACCGTTCGGTTCCCTAATTTTTTCGAATCCCATCTTGCCGAATTTAGGGCATTGGAACTCAACGCCGCGCTTCACCTTTATACCAGTGCAAAGATATGAAATTATTAATTATTTCTTTTCTTCGAGCGGGGATCGAACCCACAAACTGTCGCTTATAGTCACACGCTTGTGCCGCTGGGCTACGACAGGCTTCGATATTAATTATTATTTGGGATATTTCACATTATACATCGTATCGTATCATATAAAGAAACTTGAAGAAAAATCTTCCCTGCTGTTAACAGAGACAACTGATCCTTATAACGAGAGCGAACCAAGTCCTATACTTAGGGACATTTTTTTCGAGAAAAACTCGTGCGATTCTAATCAGGGATCGTGCCTAAATAAATGTTGGTCCGTTGGTCGTTCAAACATTAAAATTTAATATACCACGGTTTAAGTCCACGCTTATTGTATTATGTTTGTGGAATACTTAGTATCCTTTTCTTTTGGGACTCAATTTTGGCTTTCTGCTTGGTTTGTCACGTTTAAGTAGACAAATTAAAATAATTCACTTACGAAAGAAGAGATCGATTCACAAAATGGCAGTTTGTCACGTTTAAGTAGACAAATTAAAATAATTCACTTACGAAAGAAGAGATCGATTCACAAAATGGCAGTAGGTCTAGAAACGACACTGAACCACTATACAACGATGGCTTCAAATTTTAAACTATTTTACCTATTACGGTTTTATTGTTTGAAAATACACTGATTCGTAATAATTCGTTCCTTGCTCTACGGGAAAAGCCATGAAAATGCGGGAAAAATTGCGAAATCACTATCGCTTTCTCGTTCTAACGACAAACAAAGTGCGTAAAGTATTCTCTACATTACTTCACGGAAGGATATTATATTACACATGTACGAGTATATATAGGTACGAGTATATACTCGCATGTGCAAAAATAATTATTGTAATCCAAACCATACATTTGGAGCTTTTAGAGCTTATGAAGGTATTTTGCACCCTAGCCTTATTGTGTATGATTTATAACGTAGATGTATATAGTACAGCGTAGCTTAGTTACGACGGCAGCAAAATCACGGTTGAATTGTACGTTTAGAGCAACACGGTCGTTTAGTAAACTCTATTATTGGTATTTACACGACAGAAAAGTGTTCTTATTTCATTTATCTAGTACTACACTATAGTGTAAAATATTTTCCGGCGCTTTCATTTCCAGAAATTCGCGGACAAATTGATTCGTGATGGATTTCTTCACTTATATATTGAGTTTTATCGTTTCGTTTTGTTTTCTCTTGTATTTTGTATTGTTGAGAGGTTATTAAATTTTATATAAACTCTTGAAACTTCTGATAGGTTTCAAGAGTTTATATAAAATTTGAATATTTTATTATTTTAGTTTCTAGTTGTACATATAATATATAGCGGGTTAATCCGTGCGCGGTAATCAATTATCGAAACATTGCGTCCCAACACGCAATGAGACTGAAACCTTTGCTTTGCCTACATAAGAAAGTGATAAAATGAACGTAATAAATTCATCATTTCTTTGAGTGCGAATTAAACTCACAATCGCTACGTTTACGGTCGCATGCCTTTGCCATGATGTGACGGCCCTAAATATTACATATTATCTCTTTATATTTAATATATATACATTTTATCGCAGTAAATAGTTAATTTATCGATATTGATGACATTTTAATTTATAATTCGTAATATGGTATATTATTATATATTAATTATATTAATAGTATAATATATATATAGCAAATTCTAAATAACGTTTGTTCTATTGTTTCTAGAGTAGAGGCCGAAGTCAACGCCGTGGTGTGTCTATTTTAGGTCTCCAGAATTAATACATTTCTTGTATACTTCTCTGGAAAGAGAATAATGTCTGGAGTAGAGTTCCGTCACTTTAGATACGTTATTAAAATAATAATCGAACAAGCCAACACAAAAAATGTGGTATTAAGTAATTTAATATTACGTTTTGTTTGCAGAAATAATAAAGAGAAGAAAGAGGTTTATTTGCAGAACAATGGCTGGACCTAACTAAGAAATAGAAGAAATTCTAAATTATATTTGATATTTATATGAAAACGTACACAAAGTTAGATTAAAGCGAGCTATTCTGAAGTAAGTTGAAAAGCACCTACGGGAATGTGGCAAGTGAGTTGGTTATCTTCATAGTTTCATCATAAGTTGCGCTCGAAGTCTCAAGACCTCTTAGCGGATGACAGTTCAGAAGTTTTTACTGATGTCTTTTGCGGTGTCATATACTCGTTGGAAAGCGAAAAGTTATATATTATGCTAACGACGCGCGGCTTCGCCTACATTTACCTTATTATTATATAATAATTAAAATATACAACATTTTTATAAAAATTTTAGCTAACATCATTTTTATATACAACCTATTTTATATATAAGCTATTTCAGTCTAACCAACTAGGAAATAATAGATTTGTTTTTTTTTTCTTTTAACATGACGCTTTATTCTATATAAAATATTTCCTCATTTTCTGCAACGAAGAATTAAATCTATCCTGCCACACATGGCAGGATAGACTTTATTACTTTATCCTCGTTCCCAGAAAATAAGGAAATGTTCGAACCCACAATCCACAACAGTTTACAGTCCCACGTTTATTCTCTTGCGCCACACATGGCAGGGTTGGCAGAGGGATCTGCGAACCTAGTATTAAGACACTCCGTTCCACTTCTATTCCCCGCTTTCCGCCACATTTGAAACATTGCGTGTTGAGTGGCGGAACTCAACGCCGCGCTTTTGGCCTTATTACTAGAGCGAAGAAATGAAAACATTAAATATTTAAATTGAAAATAATAAATATATCATTTCCTCGAGTAGGGATCGTACCCACAACCTGTCGTTTACAGTCATATGCTTAGCCGCTGCGCCACGACAGGACATATCGATATTGTATTTCAGCAATTTAGAAGTGAATCCCCACATTAAATACTCGCGGCATTAATGGAAGACCGTAAAATGAGTTCAGACCAAGTGCATGGAAAGAAACGTAATCCATTACAAGGTTTCCACGAAATGTATAATGGCATTAGGCATGTTTCACATTGACTGGTAAATTATAGAGGCAATCGATGTCTCGGGATAGCGTTTTATTTAAGCGCGTTTTTTATTTGTACGTCTAGAAATCTCGGGAATTTGAGCACGGTGCATCTTTACTTTAGGTTCACTTTGCCTGCAATAATGCTTTCCGTGAAATTCGTGAAACTGAAAAAATATAAGTTGTAAAATGTCAATATCTACTTCTGATTGTTTAGAGATATTGCTCAATTTTGTTCGTATCTGTTTTGTCTGATATGAAAATTGTAGAGTAAATCTTTTTGACATATACCTGTATATGTAAAAAATATTTACTCTGCAATTTTATATATATATATATATATATATATATATATATATATATATATATATATATATATATATATATATATATATATATATATATATATATATATATATATATATAT
>DWMZ01002716.1:0-13708 GCA_018249855.1 Eueides tales michaeli | reverse complement strand
CGTAGTTTGCAGTTTGCGGCGGACTGTACGGCGCGCCAAAATGAAACTATTGTTGCATACCCGCTGTCGTTTTCAAGAAAATCTCGCTTCAAGTTTTGATTAAAGTATGAAATGTGTATAATAAAAATAATGTGAAGACGCTGGGAGAAGGTTGAGCGTAATTTGGAATGTTTTTTTGTAGCTGTAACAAAATGCGTTTCTTTTAACCTTTGAAGATAGTGTCTGGCAGGGACGAAAGAGACAAGGAAGATGTGGGAACCGAATCTACAACCTTGTAAATATATAAACAATGTCACAAAGCATATATAATAATATTTATTGATAATTTCTCTAATTCAGCCGTTATATGTACAGAGGCAACCCGGGAATCTAGTGTTAAGACACTCCGTTCCACTTCCGTTCCCCACTTTCAGCCGAATTTGAGGCATTGCATGTTGAGTGGCGGAACTCAACACCGCGCTTTGCCTTATTACCAGAGCGATGAAATGAAACATTAAATATTTAAATTATAAATATTAAATATTTCATATCCTCGACTGGGTATCGAACCCAGAATCTGTCGGTTACAGCCACACGCTTCTGCCGCTGCACCACGACATACCTCAATCTATTTTTCAACTTAGTCTCAAATCTGTTACTAAAAATATTAAGGATATTTCAGAAGAAAATAATATAAAATTTACATAAGCTGGTATTCTTATAACACGTACATACTGTATTTCTTCTAAAAATGAAAACATAAACGAAAAATATGAAAAAAGCTATCATAGCACAGTAGGGTAGAATTTCATATCTTGGCTATGGTATTGATTCCACCACTTAGTATATCGTATGTTGTTTCTCACTCTAGGGAATGATTTTTTAGCCTTACGCTATATAACGCATTGGGAACCTGGGAACCTAGTGCTAAAACACCCCAAACCCATTAAAACCGAAAAATTGTGCAGCCACTGCCTGTTGAGTGGCAAATGCGGTGTTTTTCCTCGTTACCAGAGCAAGGATATAAAAATAAATATAAAAATCTCATTTCCTCGAGTGGCAAACCAACCCACAACCTGTCCAGTACACAGTCGTACCCTGCACCACGATTGGCCTTCTATATATTTCTCTTATCTTATATCTATAATAATGATACCAACAGCCTTATTAAAATAACAAGTGCATGTTATGACATGTTATAATTATATTACTTTAGATTGTTCTTATAAATAAAAATTATTAGTATATTAAATAACAACAAACGTTAGAAAAATTCCATCATTAATTAGAGAAAAGTATTATTTTTACTATTTTTTTAAGAGTGTGGAAGTGGGGAACACAAATGGAACGGAGTGTCTTAACACCAGGTTCCCAAGTTCCCTCTGCCTACCATGTCGTGTGCGGGATACAGCGTGAAGCTGAGTATGAGTATTTTTTAAGAGTTATTTCGCACTTAGGAGAAATAAATAAATATTTCATAAATATTTTCTAAATTGTATTTGAAGTCGTCTAGATTATATACGTTTTCTAAAAACTTAATAGAAAAAAAGACTTCATTTAAACTACTTAAACAAAAATATTTTTCCCGGTTTCGTAAAACGAACCACATCAAGCACGTGTCTAAAGACATTTATTTTTTTTAATTTACCTTAATGACGAATTTTCTTTTAAGAAATAATTAATATACTTTGCATGGTGTACAACTACATTATACTATGTTTGAACTTTTTAAAAACATTGGATTGCTTAATAAAAAAACTACCTTAAGCCAGAATCAGAACATAATATCTTAGTTTCATGCTGTACTCCTTTTAGCTTTAAAGCCTGTCTTAAAATGCATCTAGTTATGGATTCGATTCCTGCTCGAAAAAATTAAATAAAAACAATAACTACAAATAAAAGAACTAAAACGTTGTGTACCACATCTAGCAGGGTAGGCCTCTGCCTACCTAGGTTCCCTCTGGAACCTTATGTTAAAGCGACGTTGAATACTTCCTTTCCGATATTTGAGACACTGCGACTACTTGTGAGACTTAACGCCGCTGGTTGCACTTATATGAGAAATACGTCCACAAATGTCGCGTTCATAATCAAAGATAGGCTGATTCTCTTATCCTTTATTATTGTTCCGTACTTAAATTAAAAATCTAAACACATTCTATAAAAATAATATTGAGTTTAATTTGTTAGAGTGCCAAAGCATTTCCTTTCAATTCGATTGTGCCGTTAAAAAAATACGGTTTTCGTCCATTAGTTGTACGCCAGGCGACCAACCACTTAGAGTTCGCCGACCGTTTAATCTGGAAAAATTTCTGCCGTCTCATACAAAATTGTCGTTTTATTAAAGATTTTTTTTTGTTGTAGCTTGATGTTGTATTCCGCATATAGTAAGTGGACATGGGGAACATGGGAACCTAATGTTAAGGCTCTACGCTGCCTATTAATATATTTCTGTTTTTCACTTTCCGCCGAATTCTTGAGACATTAAGTGTTCAGTGTAGCAGAGCAATGAAATTAGGTCTTAGTAAGTGAATTATACATTTTTTAACAATATCGAATATTGAACCTGCAACCATAATGTCATATCTCAAAGAATTATATTAAAAGGCCGTCGTGACACAAGGGCACATACAGGTGACTGTAAACGCGAAAACTTATGGGCTCCATTATGATATTTTTAAATTCACACGTCGGCAACGACGCAAAGTTCAACCACTCAACACGCATTATCCTCAAAATTCGGCAGAAAATGTGAAATCGGAAGTATGTTAATGAGAACGGAGTGTAGTTAAAACTAGTGCTAAGGTTCCCTCTACGTACACTGCCAATGTGCGGGGTACAGGCGATAAAAAATTATCTTCTGTTTATGCCTATTCGGACCAAACGTCAAGCGTTTTATTTTTTTATATTCATCTCCGCGCTGTATCCTGCACATGCAGGGTAGGCAGAGGGAATATAGGAGACACTGTTAAAACACTCCGTTTCGTTTTCCACTTTCCGCTGAATTTGTGGCATCGCGTGTTGAGTGGCGAAACTCAACAACAAAATATTAAATATTTTATTTGAAAATATTAAATAATTTCACTTCTTCGAGCGGGGATCGAACTTACAACCCGTCACGTTTACAGTCCCACACTTGCACCCTTCACCATGACAGGCCTCGTATTTTACCTATCTGTAAAATATATTAATATATTGACTCTAAAACATAGAAGATGTAGTGGGTTCAATCCCTCTCGAGGGAATATTCAATTAAGTGATAAATGGCGAACGGAGTATCTTAGCCCCAAATGAAGTACATATATAGCAAACAAACAATAAAATATAAATGTTTACTCTGGATTTAAATCCTCTATCTTCTTAATCAGACACACGCTTACCATACTACTAAAGTATTAAGGTTTTCAATATAAATATAGGAAAAATAACATAAAAATAGAAAAATAACTCCCAAGGTTTTGATACTGCGATATTGTTTTTTCTTATTAAATATATAGACTCTATAGTATAGAGAATTGAATATAGTATGCGAAATGTTCCTTTGTATTACAAAATAGGCGCTTGTTTGGCAGATGTTGCCAGATCGATTTTTATACCCATATATCCATGTATAGTGTGTATACAACGTGTGACTGTAAATGTTGTGGGTCGATCGCCATTCAGGGAAATGAATTATTATTTTTTTTTTTCAGCTTCACGCTATATCCCGCACAAGGCAGGGCAGGCAGAGGGAACCCGGGAACCTAGTGTCAAGACACTCCGTTCCACTTCCGTTCCCCACTTCCTGCCGATTTTTGAGGCATTGCGTGTTGAGTGGCGGAACTCAATGCCGCAATTTGCCTTAATACAAGAGCGAAGAAATGAAAACATTAAATATTTAAATTGAAAATATTAAATATTTCATTTTCTCGACTGGGGATCGAACCCAGAACCTGTAGATTACAGGCAACGCTTGTACCGCTGCGCCACGACAGGCCTCCAATAAATTATTTAACGTTATATATTTCTTTTTTTTCTGTTTACAAAACAGAGTTGAGTTTCTTCACTCAACTCACAATGTTTTGAAAATTTGGTGTACAGTAAGAAACGTCAATAAGTTCCTCACACCTGGCAGGGTACCCAATCTTAGAAGCCTTTAGTTAGGTTCCTCGCTTTATGTAGAATACATCTTGAAACTATAAACAAAAATAAAAAAGTAAATTGAAATATACTCATTTTAAAAATGACTAAAAATGTAACCTTTTTGGTTTTAACCTGCGCCTCTTGGAAACCATTCGAAAGGAGCAGTTTTTAAACTTAGTATTTTTCTTTCCTATGTGTGGAATAACACTTTAAATATCGTAAAAATAAATTTAAATATGTTTAAGGTGCTGCTTCTGCTCAGTATTCATAAAATATTTTTTTTCTTCAGGGTAAGCAGAGGGAACCCGGGAACCTAGTGTTAACATACCCCGTTCCACTTCCGTTTCCCATTTTCCGCCGAACATAATTAATAAATAGTCCTGAATAAAGATCTAAGTGATAAGTGAAGTAAGCGTTAACACAATTATATTACGTGATGAATGACGAAACTCAACGCCGTTTTACTTGCGTCTGGTCCGAAAAAGCTGCTGCTAGGAAAATATTATTATTAATTTTTACCTTAAAGCGGAATACCCGCAAATATATAATTTTCTTATATTTAATTTTAATTTTGTTTTCTAATTTTCATCTAATTAAGAAGAAAATGATAATAATTATAATGTACAGAACACCGATGTCTTTTTAGTATATATAAATAAATTCACAGATTTATTTGTAGACCATCGTTGGATTAGTATTCTGCTAACAGCCTATCAAGGAAATTTTTAATAGAAACAAAAAAAAAATCTATAGAAAACTATAAATATTCTTTTATCAAAAAATGACTTCTACAATTTAGAAATCTTTATGTACATAAAGACAAAAATTTAATTAGCGTGTTAGTACCCTTAGTCAATGTTATATGGGTCTCATGGGTTTCATGGAATATCAGATGTAAAATTTATGTCCCAGTAAAGCCTCACGTTTACACTCATCTACTGTTCCAGGAGTCAAAATGACCTATTTAAAATAAAAAATATGTTTTAATCTACGGCTTCGCCCGCATGAATAGTCTATGATACTACATACAGTTTACTTCGTGTATATACAGAGTGTCTCAATATAAATATAAGTGTCTCTTGTTATCTATATAAGTGCAAAATTTATTAAGACATCATAAAAATTTGTATCTTATTGACTACTGAAAGTTTACGAATATCTTTGACATTTTTAATACCCCATTTATCGAATTATTACTTGCATTAGACCTGTCGTAGCGCAGTGGCACAAGCGTGTGGTTGTAACCGACAGGTTCTGGGTTCGATGCCCAGTCGAGGAAATGAAATATTTAATATTTTTAATTTAAATATTTAATGTTTCATTTCCTCACTCTGGTAATAAGGCAAAGCGCGGTGTTGAGTTCCGCTACTCAACACGCAATGCCTCAAAATGGAAGTGGAACGGAGTGTCTTAACACTAGGTTCCCGGGTTCCCTCTGCTTACCCTACCTTGTGTGGGATGCGACGTGAAGCTAATAAAAAAAAGAAAAAATTATACATTACCTGTCATGGCACGGAGTCACAAGCATGTGACTGAAAACGCGACCGGTTATGGGTTCGATCCCCACTCGAGAGAATGACATATTATAAATATTTAATGTTTTTATTTCTTCGCTCAGTTAATAAGACAAAGTGCGGTTTTTGGGTGCCGTCACTTAACATGCAATACCTTAAAGTTACCAGAGCGAAAAAATTAAAATATTAAATATTTAAATTGAAAATATTAAAATATTTCATTTACTCGAGTAGGGATCGAATCAACAACCTTTTGGTCACACGCTTGTACCTCTGATCCACGACAAGCCTTAGAACAGGCATATGATATATTTATATGCCCAAAATAACTCACTTTGTACAGTTATTAACAATAACTTTTAGTCTACATCAGTAGTTCCTGAGATAAAACGAACAAAAATATTTAGTTTATAACATTGGTCTAGATGAAGCGGTATGTATATTGAGAAGGTAAATAATTATTTTTAAAATTTCATTAGCTAAGAAAAATAATTGGCTCAGTCCATAAAATTAAACCCAATTTATAAAGACACGGGAACAGACAGTTGACTTTTAATTAAATTTGTGTTTCGCAATATTTTGAATTTAATAGAACTAAATTAGATGTCTTGTCAGAGATCGTTCTTTGCTTATATTTAATTTAGGGAATTAAGCAGTGAATTTTTTATCACTTTTACACACACTATGTTTCCAAATTCCATTTCTCACTATATTTGCGTTTGATTGTTAATAGAAGATTCGATTCTTACTCTAGAGATATTTTTTTATTTTATTTTTGCGCTTGGGATTATAATTTTTAAAATTTCAGTAACTCTATACACAAAATGCAGGCAAAAAATCAGTAACTCTATACACAAGGTATGAAGAGGATAGAAGTCTTGGGCGGAATGTGAGCAATAGATTGCCCTAAAACTAGATTGCTGCTAACTATCCTGCTATATGCGGGATGTGCGGGATACAGCGTGAAGAAGATACAAATATTTTACAATATATTCACCCGATTACTAACGCATAGTTATGTTTTTATGCGTATTTTGAATTTAGGTATAATGTGTTTTTTTTCACACATCTGACATAAGACACTCAAATTTGGACCGAAACTGAAAAACTGAAAAATATAAAAAAAATGTATATATAACTAATGCCTAGAATGTATTTAGTACAATCTTGGACTACTATTTAGAAGATACCACTTACCCAAACATGGTCTGGCCATTACATCACTCTAGGGGCGGCCAGCCTCATCGGATCAATTGCGTATCGCGCTATGTATTATTCACAATCCTTTACCCTTAGCTTTAGTTTACTTTAATGTTTATTTCTACTGATTTCCAAAACACATTAACATAGGTCGCCCTAAATTTTAGGTTTGTTTGGTTTATAATTCAATTTTCATGTTAAGTGAAAATAGTAATGGAAGTTAGTAATTCTCTTAAGGTTTATAGATAACGAAGTCGGGTTTATCACAAAGAGTGAAACAAAGTTTCCCAATGAAGCATAAGTTTAAATATTTTTGAATAACATTTTAGTGTAAATTTAATTAATTGTACATATAAACATAGTATATATGAAGAAGAAAGAAGAAGAAGAAAGAAAGTAATTTTAAGATACTTCGTTTCCCAATTTCGGTTTAATTTCGTGTTGAGAATCACGGTTTTTCTTGACAGAAAGAAATTCATTACCGCTAATGAACGTCTGTCCATGCGTGTTATCATTGCTGACAACGTCACTCTTCCACTTGTACTTCAGTCGCCTCTTACGACACCATCAGTACCAGGGTGATCCTATTCTAAACCGGAATTACACGGCCAACGTTTATAGTAGAATGTTATGGCAGTATGCTACGGGGATTTCTTGTATATTTTCACTTCATATTTAATTATATATTGATCGAGTGTTTCTACATTCCCGGGTTTCCTCTGCCTACAATACAATGTACAATCATAAAACAGTTTCATATATACAAATATACAGCTACATTGAACATATACATATATACATGTATCTATTATTATATAGATACATACTTGTGACAGTCAAGCAGCTACAACACTAAAGTGACACTCTTGTATGACTTACTGCATTCCTAGTTGCATTTTTTGAAGCAGCACTATATTACGACGCTTTTATCGTGTTTTAAAAATTTGAAATTAAAAAAAACTTACATAAACGGTACATGCAAAATTAGAAGCAATAAAAATACATTCACTCACACAGTTTCACGCTGTATCCCGCACATCGCAGGGTAGCAGAGGAAACTTGGGAACCTAGTGTTAAGACACTCCGTCCCACTTTCGTTCCCCACTTTCCGCCAAATTTGAGGTATTGCGTGTTGAGTGCAGCAACTCAACGCCGCGCTTGTGCCTTATTACCAGAGCGAAGAAATTAAACATAAAATATTTAAATTATAAATGCTAAATATTTCATTTTCTCGAGTGGGGATCGAACGCACAACCTGTCGGTTACAGTCACACGCTTGTGCCGCTGTGTTACGACACTGCGTCTTGAGTGGCGGAGCTCAACGCCGCGCTTACAGCGTCAATACTAAGTTTTAATATTTTTTCAAAACAAAAGAACTATAACAATACGAATAAAAAGTTTTAAAAACATTATTCTTTACTACTACATAGTTCTATTATATCATCACACTTTTGCTTTAAAAGCACTAAATTCTTATGAACAATTCAAAAAGCTGAAATGTACGGTTGGTCTTATTATTTATATCGTAATAAGGAAAGCTTGAAGTCTTGTTTTACTGTCAGTACTTGGTACTATCTTGTGATAGCGTAAGTAATAAGCTTAAGCGAAATTCAATTTTAAATAATATAATAAAAAAAATAAAGGGTAAAACTGATTTTTTTTAAAGATGATGATAATAATTAACGATGATAATAATTAAAGTCTTAACACTAGGTTCCCAAGTTCCCTCTGACTACCCTATCATGTGTAGGATACAGCGTGAAACTAAAAAAACAAATAAAATGGATGAAGTTTAAGAATTATAAAGTTAGAAGGTAAAGTATAAATATAATTTCTAAAAAGTATATAAGTGCATATACTCCATATGTTTTCAAATAAAAAAAATAAATGACGCTGTCATGGTTCAGTAGCATAACGCCTGATTCTAGCTGTAATTTCGATCCCTAATTGGGGGACAACCATATTATTTACATTTTCTTACTCTGTTAACAATACATAGTATAGTGTTAAGTTTTATCAATTAAAACGCATTTTATCGAAAATTGAAATAAGGTTAACTTACTTACCAATTCGTGCAATTCGTTGCATTGTCATTCTGAGCATTCTTTTAAAATATTTCGGCTAAAGTGACGGAAATAAGCATCGTGCTTTGTCTACTTAAGGGGCCTAACACTCAGCTTCACGCTGTATCCCACACATTGCAGGGTAGGCAGAGGGAACTTACAAACAGTGAACAGTGTTAAGATACTCCGTTCCACTTCTGTTCCCCACTTTCCGCCGACTTTGAGGCATTGCATGTTAAGTGGCGGAAATCAACGCTGCGCTTTTATAATAAAAATAAGGGGTCTAATAAAAACAAGATTTATATAAATTTCCTAGAGTAAGGATCAAGTACCTATACAATAATACTAGGACACCCTCCACCTATTTTATTATTTTTATAATTATATCAAATCAATCAAATCAAATCAAAATATTATTATTCAATTACGCCATTACAAGCACTTTTGAATCCTACAGTTACATAGAAAGGTCTGTAGTGTCAGTCCTACAGGAACCTACCGCCGGGTCAGCAGGCGGGTCTGCTGAGAAGAGCCGGCAAAAAACTCAACAGTTGCTCTTTTCAGAATATCAATTAAAATAAATAAATAACATAAGTAGCTTCCTGAGTGAGTACCAACAGCATTTAATACCACGCATTCTTATCATGGTAATATTCTTGAATTGAATAATATGCTTTGCCCAACAATATATTTTTAACTTTCACTTTAAATTTTTGAAGTGGCAATTCTAGAATTACTTGTGGAATTTTATTATACACACGTGTACCGTGTTCCATAAAAGAGTTACTAACTTTTTGAAGACGAAAACTAGGAGAGATCAGTGTTCTTGTGTTGATATCATGTTTATCACAGTTTTTTAAGTAATTGTGGTTATTTTTCCGAACAAGTACTATATTATCATATATATACTGCAATATATGCGATATTTTTTATGCGAATATAAAAAATATATTATCATCTTGCACCACACTCTAAAGCATAACACTATACGGAGAGCTTCTTGGAGCGGAGAAATACAATTGTACTAAAACAAGTTGATATGAAACTAATTACAGCATCTCATATATTACTGTCGCGACATTTTAACCTACATTCAAGCGAAAGAAATTTTATATTAGATTTTGCTTAACGGACTTGAAAAAATTGTAAAAATGTCATGGAGATAGCATGATACTGTGAAACATCGACTGTAAAAGCGAGGATTGTGGGTTTAGTTCCATTTTAGGAAATATCTTTAAGTAGATAACCAAAATACTACGATAATTTTGTTTGTCTTTAACGCACGGAAAGACATGAAAATAAAAATATTATACATTTACCTAACGTGATATTTATTAATTAATTATATATGACTGAATTAATTTGTAGATTATTACATAAACTAATATTTACGTTTAATTTTTTTTTCAGCTTCACTCTGTACCCCGCGCATTGTAGGGTAGGCAGAGGGAATTTAGGAACCTAGAGTCACACTGCGTTCCCATTAAGACACTTTCGTTCTCTAGTTGCCACTAACTCACCGCCGTGCTTTGCCTTATACCAGATGTATACTAGAGAATGAAGCCAGTGAGTATCGAGCCCGTCTACAGCTGCACGCTTGAGCCTCAGTGCTATGATGTACAGAAAATTGTATATACAAACTTATTTCATTAGAATTATGAAATTAAAAATATCATATATAATACCAAGGCACTATAATGGTGAGCGTGCCACTTACCACTCGGAGAAAAGAAATATTTATTTTTTCCATTTCATTCAGGTACCGAGGCAAAGCGTGGCGTTGAGGTCTCTGTCTCTCTGTAATAAAGTACATACTTTAAAATTATCTGCACAACAGTCTGAAGAGCTTTGGCTTATAACCACACTAAAATACAGTTATAGAACGGAAAACATGTCTGAAATTATTTTTTTAGGCTTCACGCCGTATCTCTCGTATAGCAGGGTAGGCATAGAACAGCTGGGAACCTAATATTAAGAAACTCTCATTAACGTACTTCCGGTTCCACTAAATGCTGAGGGAATTGCGTGTTGATTGGCGAAACAAAATACGATTTTCCTCTTTACCAGAGAAAATGAAATCGGTAGGGATCGAACAGCTTGTTGCGTTTATAATCGCTCACTTGTGTCTTTGCGCCATAACAGGCCTTATTTTACTTATTCATGCTTATTAATCTTATTTCCATAATTAAATTTAATAGCAGACTATTATAATATTCACTGTTTACATATACTTCTAATACAAATATACCGCAGACCTGAGGCCTGTCGTGGCGCAGCGGTACTGGCGTTGCCTGTAACCGACAGGTTCTGGGTTCGATCCCCAGTCGAGGAAATGAAATATTTAATATTTTCTATTTAAATATTTAATGTTTTCATTTCTTCGCTCTGGTATTAAAGCAAAGAGCGGCGTTGAGTTCCGCCACTCAACACGCAATGCCTCAAAAATCGGCGGAAAGTGGTGAACGGAAGTGAAACGGAGTGTCTTGACACTAGGTTCCCGGGTTCCCTCTGCCTACCCTGCCTTGCGCGGGATACAGCGTGAAGCTAAAAAAAAACAAATATACTGTAAGAATGCTTAGCAAATTCATTATTTCTAAAACCCTCCATAATATCCTCAAATTGTCCAGATTGAAAAAACGATTAAAGTTTTTATATTTCTGGCTGGCTAAGTAAAGCAAATTGGACTTGTCCATGTAACTTTATAGTCATACAAATTCACCCTAATAGAGCTGGCAAGCCGGACCATAATGACCCCTTTGATTATTTGTCGTCGGTCCTATGCAAGCACTATTGAATTGTAAGCTTATATAAATTTGTATAATGAAATTTTGTGAAATTATAAAATTATTTTCATTTTTAGTACTATATTGTAATTTTTTTATCTTCTATCTTTATTTAGGGTAGACAGAGGGAACTTGGGAACCTCGTGTTAAAACACCCCATTTCACTTCCATTCTCGACTTTCCGTCGATTTTTAGGCATTGAGTGGTAAGTAGGTAGGACTCACCGTCACGTTTTGCCTTGGTACCAGAAAAAAAATTTAAGACAATAAAATATTTAAAAAAAATATTAAAGATTTTATTCCCTCGAGTGCGGATCGAACTCACACCTGTCATTTACCGATACACGCTTGTGCCACGACAGTAGTATTGTAATCTTGGCGTATTTATAATCTTGTGTGATTTTATTCTACCCCGAATAAATCCGACTGTGCATTGTATATTAATAACTACAGAGTTTTATATTAAAGTCAATATATATATATATTTTTTTTTTAATTATTTAAATGATCGCCATAAATAAAAAGAACTGAACTGAACTATTTAAATGACTATGAAACAATTAACCCCCTAATTCACTAAAATTACTGCATCAGATATGAGAAGAACAGGCGTAAGTAATTCAAAGAAGTAGAGTAGAATAAAAAAAAATAAAATAATTGGACTAACTTTAAACCTTTTTAAGATTTCCTAGGTACCTAAATCATACAGGTATCTTTAAACAATTCCTGGATACTTAGTGAAATATGACCATAACTTAATGAAATATATGAATACCATCTTCATACGACTTTTGATAGTCAAGAAAGGGTCTAGCCAGATCAGAATGGGAAAACTGCACTGGCCTATAGTGAATTCTATTTTCTCTTATCTTTTTCTCTCTCTCTCATTCCGTACACAGTGTAGGCAGAGAGAATTTGGTAATCTAGCTATGAGACACTCCGTTCCGTTCCCCAATTTCCGCCGAATTTGAAGTATTGTGTGAATAGTGTATATAGTGGAAAGCAACGCCACGCTTTGCTTTGTTACCAGAGCGAAGAAATGAAAATATTAAATATCTCATTTGAACATATTAAATATTTCCGCGGGTAGGAATTGCATCCACAACCAGCCGCTTTTACACAAGCTAATACCGACACCACGACAGGCCCATTTCGCTTACATATATATATAGTTTTTTTTGAAAAACGAAACGCTGATGGCAGCAAAGCTCTTATATTTAGAGCTTAACGCTTAAGTGCTTCGATTGTTTGCCCCACTTTATAAGATTCAAGCATAAAAATTTTATTGAAAACTGGATTTTTGAAGCTTATTCTATTCTCTTTTATAGAACGGTTGATTTATGATGAATGCAAAAACGAATGAGGTCATCGGGTTAATGGACAAAACTTTCTATACTATCTACTTATAGCATTGATTGTTGCTTATATCTTCTCTTTTTTCCTCGCTCTGGTAATGAGACAAGTCGCGGCGTTGAGTTCCGCCACTCAATATACAGGGAATGGAAGTGTTTTATTGGGAACCTACCCGTGATCACGGACTACTATAAAGTGTTCGAAACATCGGGTTTCCTAAAAATGTTTAGAATTCAACATACGCGATTAATCTGGTTAAAATTGTTTTATTTAAAATGTGTAACAGTCGCGAAAATCAAAGATACTATTATTTACGTAACTGGTCACTGAATCAGCTACAGATTTATTATAAGTATGAATTAGGACACCATCGGTTTTACAAATTATGAAACAAAATACCGTAACGTGCCATAGTGTACTTTCACGTATCTTAATAATATACTGAAACTGTTCCGATGGATATGGATATAAAGTAGCGTATTATTACTTAAGATAGTTCTTGAGATAGGAATTTAACTTTTACCTGAAGATAAGATCTATTTCCTTTTGTTTAATATGTATTTCCTAATAGTAATCTGAGATTTTACAATGAATAATATCTTGTAATAAGTAATATATAAATATAAATCACCAATCATCTTAGAATAATTTATAAAAAATTAAACTCAGCTAGATTTGAACTCGCGCCTCTGTAT
>DWMZ01002715.1:0-13708 GCA_018249855.1 Eueides tales michaeli | reverse complement strand
TTTTACGTATGGGATACAATATAAAGCTAAAATATCCTAATAAAATGTCAAATCATAATAATACCGTTGTGCCGCAGTGGGATAGCATATGGTAGTAAAAGGTCTGGGTTTGTGGTTTAACTCGAGAGAAAGAATTACTTCCATTTCCTGGCTCCAATAAATGAGGGCTGCTGTATTGGGGATATCTACAACATGAAATTAAAAAAATAATATTATTATTATTCTCTTACATTTTCAATACATTATAGTAAGCTGATTTTGGGCCTCAAACAATGTTATTTATACCTAAAAACTAATTCTTGAAAGACCCTCCTTTCCTTTTAAAATTTCCAGTGCAATAGTTTCAAGTTCGTCAAGTGAACCAGTCATGCGTCAAACTGATAATGTCATCACTTATTCAAACGAAAATTGATTTGAAATTAGATGTGTCTAACGAAAGAGAAATATTGAAAATTTGCTTTCATAATCTATTATTTTTTTGAATAAAAAAATAATACAAATAACAATTTATTTATTTTTAGTTAAAAAGATTATTAATTAAACCTTTGAAAGTCATGGGGAGGTGAGCAGCAAAATTTGTTTCAATAAATTCAACGTAAAATTATAAGATTTAAATGTTCAAAAGCAATGGTACTATGTCTTGAAAACATATAACATCATTTATTAACAGAGATACAGAAATACATAATCTTTCTATATAAACAAAAGATACCTCCAACAAATTTCCTTAAAAATGACAGCTTCAACTCTCATCGTGTCTATAAGATGACCTCCTGTTATTCAATGAGGTGGTAAATTGGGAGCTTCTAAATTGCCGCTTCCGCCAATATCAAACAATTCTCCTTAACGTCGCAAAAGGTTTAAGCCTAAAACTGTCTAAGGTATCTTTTTCATACCAACCGTGCCGCGTCTTCATTTCTTTGATAGACCCATCTCCCCTGCTATCCTTTTGTATTGTTATGTGTAACATTCTCAGGATACAATAACTAAGTAAAAAGATTACGTGCAGAAGGTAAACTGTCTAGTTGAATGGATATTATGACTCGATTATAGCAATTTTAAAAAACATTAGAGAGCGATAGGTTTGTAATAAATATTTTTATTAGGAGGGTTAAATTTAGAGTTTATTATTTAATTTACGTTTGTTTTAAATCAAATCGTCCTTAACCGATTGAACCGACCAAATAGCTTTATTTGGTTGATCCTATGAAATTAAAATTTTGAAAGTCTGCTTATTTCTAATAACGATAAACTTTTATGATAAGAATAATCTGATTCAACACTGAAAATCGACTTCACATAGATAAATGAATAAAATGATATATGATACTTTTTTTTCAAACGTTTTTTATCCAGAATAACGATTTTTAAATTGAAAGAACGGTTTCTTTAGCAAAATATTGTAATACTGTTATCACATTAGCTGTATTTTATTTGTATTTTTTTACCTACTAAGTCAGTTTTGCTTTCCGAGTATGATTCGAGTTTTTAGAATATTTGGTCTATTTCGACACGTGTCTACTACAGTCATGATATACTACTTTTTTTGTGATTTTAGTAATTACACCTTTTTTAGCTTTACGCTGTATCCCGTAACTTGTTTGTAAGTAATTCTTAAGGAATTACGTGTTAACTAGCGAAATCAAATATATATTACGTATATGCTAATTATTAACATTTCAGATTACTGTCTAAATTGTGCTATAATTAGGCATTTAGCCACAACATGCATACTTGTTATGAGCAATTTTAAGCGACACGGGCAAATGAATGAGTACAGCTAAGTCGTAAGCTCGCTATGCTCAACTTAAACTTGAATGGAAACTTTAAGTTACAAGTTAGAGACCGGCGACTGCCAGTTTTCGGTAGCGTTAAAATAAATTTTATGCTTATATTTATTTATTCAGACGCTGACTTTGTTTTTAACTATAGATAAATATTTTATTAGCACACGTATATCTAATATGAACAATGTTCAGGGATGATCATTATTGAAATAAATTGCTATG
This sequence comes from Eueides tales michaeli, assembly GCA_018249855.1. Taxonomy (NCBI): domain Eukaryota; kingdom Metazoa; phylum Arthropoda; class Insecta; order Lepidoptera; family Nymphalidae; genus Eueides; species Eueides tales. The sequence goes on along the minus strand of DWMZ01002715.1, from coordinate 11,699 downwards.
TGAATATTAATGATCTGTAAAATTAGATATTATTATTTATTCGCAAAATGTTAAATTATTTGACACGTGTCCGAAAAGATTAAATGATTACAAGTAAAAATATACGGGTTTGGTTATATAACCTGCACCTAGGATACCGCTACAGCTATTTAAGTAATGATTATATATTAGACTTTTTTTTTAAAGCTAAAGGCTAAATAAATTACATACAGTTCTTTTTATCAAAATACGACCTACCGCTTTATACCATTTGGAACAAAACTTAACTTAAGCATACACAACTATACATAAAAAGAAACCTTAACGGCTACATTTAAAAAACAAAATTAGAAGAAAGGAACAAGAATCTTTACAATAAAAAAGTTTTAGAATATCTTTTATTTATGAATGAATTTGAAGTAGCTATGTATGTGTTTACCTATAAACTTTTTGATAAATATATATAAACTATAAACTTATGAGTTAAAGATAATACTTAATACTTATTATTTTTGCCTTAGATATATTTGAAGTAATTCTTATTAATATCTTGCGATGGTATTGTTTGTAATCTATTACATACGAAAGTAATTAAAAAATCTGTCTAGGATAGCATGAGAACGTATGTCCTAGTGGTCAGTGTGCTTAGACGAATTTAGCCGTGTGCTTCCGGCTTAGAATAGGATCACCCTGGTACTGATGGTGTCGTAAGAGGCGACTAAAGTACGAGTGGGAGAATCACGTTGCCAGCAATGGCAACACGCATGGTCAGACTCGACCGGATTGTTACCACCCCCAGCATTTAAAACCGGCGTTAAGTAGTGGCCTTGGCCACTGCATTTCGCATTGGGTAATACCGGGCCCCGGTGCCCATCCATCTTAAATACCGGCAACGCTCCTGTAGCTTATTTGATGTTACACGGGGCCGTGGGCGGCTGTGCTCACTTACCATCAGATGACCCGTACGCTCGTTTGACATGTCTTTTCCATTAAAAAAAATGGCTGGAGCTTAAATCCTGGTACGTAAAATTTTCAAAAAGGATAACGCTTTCCGAGCGGCTTGTGTATCAAAAATTCTATGTAAGTTGAGTATTACTAGATAACAATATCGTACTTTACACACTAATTAAATTTTAACTAACTAAAATACTCTGTATTAATTAACACAACCATTGTTAAAACTATCTTTGTTAATATGAAACTTTCAAAACTCAACTTGAATAGCTTGAATTTTTGTTAATTAATTAAAGCTTTACAAAGCACTCCTCCGTTCTTTTGATAAGGAATCGTATAACAAATAACAGTATCAAATATACATCATATATATACATACATACAACTAATGTATATTGAGCACTTTTTCCGTATGTGAAGGACGATACAGCATTGGCAACATTTTAAGAAAAGCTTTCATATTCAAACCTTACAAGAAAATGAACCAACTCCTGTGACCAGTAAGATCGTGACTGTAGCTTATCATACATTGGTCCAGCAAAGAGAAGCATCGGGGCGAAAAACACATCTCTGATATCAAAAACGGGCGTGTATCAAAGTCTAATGCTAATAAATCCAAGATGGAGCGAAGGTGGTTGGAAACTTTCTACCATATGGGACCCTCTACAACCTGCTTGCCACCTGGCAAGATAATGTCAGCTGATTCTGCAAAAATCCAAGACGGTACGCGAGGTAATTTAGAAATCGTTGTCGGTAGTTGATATAACAATTATGTCAACTGACAGACGGATGCCAACACAGTCTACCTGTGACCAACAACTACTGCAAAGTCTCCAAAAAAGTGTACAATATACGCGATTAATCCGGTTAAATTTTTTCATTTAAAATAAAGTATTTTGTTCGATAACATTGCTGCAATACTGCATTGTTTTATTAGATTGGCCGAAACTTTAGTTCTCAATGTATGAATATGTTATTTAAAATAATAATGTTATCACAACACGAAAGTAAAATCGATTAGTAAACAAATAATTCTGTAGCTCAAGTGGGCAAGGCTTAAGAATTAGATATGAGGTTGTTGTGACGCACGTGCACACCCTTGCTGTTAACTCTACGGTTGTGGGTTCGATATTCATTCGGGGGAACGAAGTATTTTGTATTATCATTCCCTCCGACTAGTACGTTTTCCTCATGAAAACGTGCACCGATTTAATAAAATCTAGATACGCTCTGCCATTATATATAAAAAGTAATTATATTTCACTAATAATAGCATTTATGTATATAACTAGAAGCAAATTAGTAAAACTAATGTACTAGTTTACGATTCGATACACACACAGGATCTTAGATATTTAAACAATAATGATTCTTAGAAGCCTGTCGTGGCGCAGCGGCACAAGCGAGTGTCTGTAACCGACAGATTGTGGGTTCATTCCCCACACAAGGAAATTAATCATTTAAAATGAAATATTTTCAATTTAAATATTCAATGTTTCATTTCTTCGCTATGGTAATTAGGCAAAAACGGGGCGTTGAATTCCGCCACCCAACACGCAATACCTCAAATTCTGTAGAAAGTGGGGAACGCAAGTGGAACGGAGTGTCTTAACACTAAGTTCCCAAGTTTTCTCTACCTACCCTGTCATGTGCGGGATACAGCGTGAAGCGTGACTGAATGATTCTTATCAGACGAAAGGCTTTTACGTTCTTTGTCGATTTACTTAATTAGCAGTGTGCAATAGCTTATACCTATAAAATACCTACTGTGTATAGCCATATATATATATATATATATATATATATATATATATATATATATATATATATATATATATATATATATATATATATATATATATATATATATATATATATATATATATATATACATATATATATATATATATATTTAAGTCAAAGTGAAATATTTTTATCTAAAATATGAAGTTAAAGGCTTAATTTGTGAACGTTAAACAATTTAGCACCGGTTCACTAATATTACTGATATTTAGACCTAAGAAGAATCGGATCAAAAAACTCAGCGGAACACTTTTTTTGTTGAATTCGTAATTTAATCAATAATTTACTTTCTTCTCTTAAATAAGATATTTATTTAAGAGAAGAAAGCTCCTTAACGCTAGATTGTCAGGTACTTCTCTGCTAAGAATGGAACACTTCATGTTAACAAAATGACAATATCAATATTCTCCAGAGTATATAAATTATAAATCAACGATTACCAGACGATATACTAACCCCACTGAGCCACAATTCTAGAAAATTGTATTATAGCACTAATTTTATAAGATACTTTACTTATTAAGCATTATATAAAATTTATAACTTACAAATGTAAAATGGGTGTAAAGTTTGCTTGTTTAATGAATTCTAACTACGTAATCAAATTAATAACGGCGATGTTAAAATTTGAAACTTAGACAATAAAACTTAAGCAATTTTAATTTGATAATTTATTCTGAAGATGATTTGAAATCGCAAAGGGCTGCTGTATAAACCGCGTTACTGCCGACCATTATTTTAAAACTTAAAGCTTTGATATCGTTTTGAATGTGACTTAGCACTCTGTAGAGATATTTTAATGCGTGTATTTTATGTACCTACGAGTAACTTGAGGTCGCCGTGGAGCAGGGGGATAGCGTCTGACTGTAAACGTAAAGGTTCATGGTGTCTACCCAGGGGAATGATTTAGGGTTAAACCGTGATAGTAACTTTAACTTTTCGAAATAATGTTTTGGTTTGAACAATATTAATTTTATTTAAATAATTCTCTTAATTTAGCTTGCTTAATCCTTTTTTTTACTATTATTTGATTTTATAAGTTATCAAATATTGATTTTGCGGAATTTAGTTTGTCCTGAAACTCTTTTATTTGAGATAAGAACAAAACTATATTGAATTTTTATCTACAGTATTTGTATAAACAAAATATAACATATACCTTTAATAAGATCCTTTTTATCTGATGACAGAAATCGCCTCCAAGAACTCGAAATCGAATTATTAAATCATTTTTTTTTATTTCAATTAAGAGAGGCGTGAAAAGGTCATTCGCGACTTGTAATTTATCGGTTAGTATTAATACATACATATAATTCAAATTAAGTTGAAAAATTTAAAAATGTAAAATGAACTACAAATAAAAATTTGTACTCATTATTTTAAAGCAATACCTATAACCCAAAAGATTATTTATTCTAAGAAATTATATTTGGCCAGTATAATTTGTGAATATCTCTCAAGCCTATAAGAATTTCGACGTAGCTTGATGAGAACGTGTGGCGTAGTGGTCCGAACGCTTGGACAGCTTCTAAGAGGCCCGGCTTTATGTCCCGCTACATTCAAATTGTTACATATTTTCTAAAATAATATTTAGGGATTTACTTGTACGTACTCGTACATTCATTTATTTTAACTCAATATATTTCTACCAAATATTTTTAAAGTCCAAAGAAACTGAGTCCTTTAGAAGGCTTGCGTGAAGTCGCAGGTCTTATCTTATCCAGTGAAGACATGAATTGTTAATAACGTGTACTTTTAAATATTAAATAAAAATTAGTCAAATGCGAGTCCATTTCGCACACCAAAGCAACAGATGCTTTGAACGGACAGATTTCAAGATTATATTTCGACAGAAAGTACAGCCAATGAGCTTGCAAGCATGTGCATTCATTTTGTATGAAATTATAAGTTTGTAATAGTTATTAACTGTTTTCATTTTAATTTTATTTTTCAGCTTAATGCTGTAAAATAACCATACCCAATTTGATGCGATACCCCATACCCAATTGCAAGCGAAGCTGTAAATATTTACCAGCGAGTAATTAAAATATTGTATACATTATCATCATATTATATACAATATCATTGTATTATATACAATATCATTTTAAAATATTTTCTAAAAATAAATACAAAAATTATAATGCGTAAAAATAAAATAAAATTCTTTATTATTTGCAGACAAAGTATACCATATTGAAATTAATCATAAAAATTAAACCTCGCATAATTTATTCATAAGTTTTTTTGGATACGATCCAAGCCCTCTAATCCATTAAGTACATTCACATAGCGCCACGACGCCATTTCTTTTGAAACTTTAAGGTTTTATCAAAGTTCGACTTAGAACATATAGAAATTATGATATATTTTTTTTAGCTGAACGTAAACTGATCGCTTTATGCTTAAAATTTAATTAGGATTTTATTATCTTTAAAACATTTTAAATTAAATAATTACTTAAAATATGTTATAAATGTAATTGAAATAATCAATATATTTTTTAATTTAAAATGTATGCATACTATCGACCTCCTTCCTCAATAAAACCACTGAAAAAATGTCGAATCAGCTTCGTTACGAATCCTTACAGTATTGATTTTATTTACACGTTTTGTTCATTTAATATTGGATTTCAAAGCCCATTTTGGCACTAAATGATGTATGATTGTGTAGCTGTGTAGAGAATTTTAACTTCCAGATTAAGATTTGAAGTTTATTTGTAAGGATTATTTAGACAGCAATTTGAAAGTGTAATGTTGTTTTAAATTTAGAGTGAAAGTTAATATTCAATATAATAGTGTCTAATAGTATTTTTATGTTTTTGTTTTTATACTTACTTACTTAGCTCCACGCTATACACGCTATATCCCTAGCGCGGCAAAGAGAGTGGTGCACCAAACGCTACGGTCCCGGCATACCTCTTTCGCCTCCTCCACTGTCATCAACCTCATCATAAATGCTCTTTGGGGGTCTTCACGCTTTTTACATGACCCACTGTGACATTAACCCTTGTACCTACCACTCTGTGTATCTTTTCATTGGGTATGTGATCAGCTATACTGACCACTCTGTGTATCTCTTCATTGGGTATGTGATCAGCTATACTGACTCCGAATATCCTACGAACATATCACATCTCCACAGTATTCATCTTTCTTACATTCTTCTTCTGAAATACCCACGTTATGCTGCCGTACAACAGCGTCGATACCAATACTGCCAAACAGCTATGATGACGTATCGTCATCTTAACAATGCAGCTATGGTACCGTTAACTCTGTTACCAGCAGCAATACGCCTTTCCATATCCTTCTCGTATCTTCCGTCTCTGCTAAACATACTTCCCAGATATACTACCTCATTCACTAGTTCTAATATCTTATCATTTACGCAGGTCTTGCATTCCGTTCTTTCTTTATTTCTTTGAAATATCAAAACCTTCATCTTATTCGCATTCATGCAATAAACTCTGCATCATCTGCGTACAGCAATTTATATTTAAGTTACCTACCTACTTTCACACCGCTCTCAGTTTGTTTCACTCATTGAAGACAGCTATTTAAATACAAATTGAACAACCAAACTGACATGACGCAACCTTGCTTAACACCCGATTGGATGTCAAACCAAGGCGACATGCCAGCTCCTACATGCACGCAGGCTGAGTAATCTCCGTAAAGAGGCTTTACAGCTTTTTTTTTAAAGGGTCCGCTCACATTGTATCGGGGCAGTATATAGTATATAATTTGTTAGTTGTAGTGATTTGTAGTAGTAATTATTATTGATTTAAAAAATTATAAAAAAATATAAGAAAAAAAATTGTAAGGGAATATAAATACTATAAAATTAAAATAATAATTTTGTTTTAAAGGTTCCTCAGCTTAAACGAAAGAAGCACAAAAAACTTTTACAGGATCACTTTGTTGTCCTTCGGTCTGTATGTCTGTCTAACAATCTGTAAAGAAGATTTATCTTGACATTGCAAGAAGGTAAGGCAAGAAGGTGCTAAACTAACATCAAGCATCCAGGTTTATGGTTCTTTAAAATATTTAGCTACTGAAATAATTAAGCTTCTAAATCAACAGTAAAATTTCTGGTAAATATGAGAAGCGCTTAAGAGCTTAAGTTCGAATCCAGCGGCTGTTGTATAGAAAAATCTAATGTTTAGCAGCGGACAAGAGATGATCATCTACTTTAGATAATGATGTAAGTAACTAAGTTATCTTTACCCAGCCATTGAAAAGTTCTTGGCTGTAATAAAACCTAACATTCTGAAATTTATGACCATTTCATATATTTTTATGCATTTTTAAAGTCTAATTTGTTATTTCGAGCGACTGCAGGCATCTTGCCAAAATATTATCCTCGGAACTCATATTTATGACAAGATTTGCTTCGATTCAATAGAGTGTTAAATTGGGAGCTTTGAACTTGTAACTTGCCTAGACTGGCCTTATATACTCTGTTAATACAGTTTCTTGTTACTAATATTATTTGTTAGAGCTTCACGTTGTATTCCGCATATAGCAGGGCAGGCAGAGGGAACATGGACACCTAGTGCTAAGACACACCGTTCTCATTAAGACACTTCTGTTCCCTACTTTCCGCCACCTTTGAGGCATTGTATGTTGAGTGGCGGAACTCTATGCTCCGCTTTGGCTTATTACTAGAACAAAGAAATAAAAATATTAAATATTTTATTTCCTAGCGTGGGGATTATCTCGTTCCAGTAATGAGGTAATGCGCGGCTTTGAATTTTGCTCCTTAACAAACAATACCTCAAGAACTCGACGGAAAGTGGGGAAAGGATGTATCCCAATAGAAACGGAGTGTCTTAGCTCTAGATTCCCAAATTTTATCTGCCAGCCCTGCTATGCTATAGCGTGAAGCTAAAAAAATCAAAGAAGCTTTACCAGGTTTTAGTAAAATCAACATACTACTAAATATTTCTCATTGGATTACTTATTTTTTTACTTTATTAAAAGTATTTCACTTTTTTTTAGAGTGACAATTAATTTCAGTTAAACAAGTTTCTATTCAATTATATATTGTAAAGCATAGTTTTTTTACATCCACTTATTAGTTGCTAACCACACCTGATTGTAGACTAGAATATCGTCTATTCATCTTTATTAATCTCAAAATTTACCCTGTAACAACTATAAAATTTGACACAAAAGCTCTCTTGAGACACGTTACAGCTTATTAATCTGACGAAACACGTTCAGAAAATAATTACTAAAACTGTGAATGAAATAAATTATTAAATATTTTGCATAAAACTTTAAAGTACGATGGTAAACATTCGCAAAATGATCTACAAATTCATTTAAGGCTGTCTAATATTATTTAATAACAGTAATTTTCGTCTAAAAAGTTGCCTTATATAGCATAAATAAAGTAAAACTTTTAGCGTAGTGTCAAATCACAATGCCGCATTTTTTCCAGTATAGTGGGGAAATGAGATTTCGAACGTTTGCAGTTAAATGCTTTCCCCTGCATTACGGTGAGCTTAAATAAAATTTTAACAAACAAAAATATTTACAAAACAAGTAAGCACGTTGAAGAATTTTATTATATATTTTTTTATTGTGATGAACGCCGTAAAATAATTACAAGAATTTTTTATAAACAATTTTATTATAACACTTCGTTATAGATAATATGAAAAAAAAATGCACGAACAAGGTAAGTTTAGTTCAAATAAAGCTTATGTTTAATTATTCAGCAACTGTAGAAAAGTATTCAAATACTAGCTACGAGCTAATGAGCGCTGAAATATTAAGAGCAAAAATTTTAATAAAGACTTGCAGCGATTTAAAATTTTTAATTCCTTTGAAAAAACTATTCTATAAGTATTTCCAGTTTTAATAAGAGGTTGTCGAAGGTTGTCGTATTATATAAACTTATGTTTCGCTCGCAGAATTGATCACTATAATTAAATTAATATTTTTAATGATATAAGGAATTGTAGTGTTATCAACATTACAATTCCTTATATCATTAAAAAAAAAATAAGTTATTTTGGCAATTTTTACATATATCATGTACCATGTATATAAATTCTGTTCTAAGTATCCGCGATATAAATTAATAGTTCAAAATTGGTATTAGTAGTATTAATTTTACCAAACTCAAAATTAAAATTCTTAAAAAATATATAAAAAGGTTCCCACCACACTTCAATTTGTCCTATATAAAATTATAGTTTCAGTAAAAAAAGATATACCTAGTTTTTTTTACTTTAAATGTTTATATACTGTAATTTTAAATATATTTTTAATTTAACACAACGTTCCCTGAAATACTTCTTGAAATAAAAAAACAAATAATTATTTATAGTTCATATTGCATTAAGTAAACTAAACATATTAGTAGTTGAGGCCAGTCGTGGCACAAGATGACAAAATTGTGACGTTTAACGAACGAGCCAGTTTGTACGTTCCATTTCCATTCGAGGAAATAAAATATTAAATATTTTCAAATGACATATTTAAATTTTTGGAATTTCTTTGCTCCGGTAACAAGGCAAAGCGGGTCTTGAGTTACGCTACTCGACATGCAATGCCTTAAATTCGGCGGAAAGTAAGGAAAGGAACGGAACTTAACTAAGGTTCCCAATTTCCCTGTGCTTATCCTACTATGGGTAGGGTACAACGTGAAGCTGAAAAAAAACAATTAAAATGAAAATATGACTAGTACTGAATTTAATATTGACAAGAGATTATAATTAACATTGAAGAAAATATTTTTTATTATTAGTTAACATTTGCAATGTAAGTAATGTCTTGTACAAGTTCTAAAGATTATATTCTGATAAATATTGGAAAGCAAAGTGAAACTTTGCGAGAGTTTAAAATATGTATAACACATTCTCGTTATTACCTTCAAACTTTAACATGTTAGGTAACTTCTTTAAAACTATAAGTTGTTGGACTAAAATTGAATTTTAGATATTTATGTATCTTAAAAAAATTAACTTGCCTTACTGTGCTATTATAAATCATTAAAAGACTTCATACGGTGGAATAGGTCAGGTAGTTAGTGTATAGTCAGTTCCATTTCGCAAGTCTTATAAAGCAAAGTAGCGTTGAATTTGCAATTTATCAAACAATGTTTCAGGTAGTAAGTAGTAAAGAAAGTGCAATTAACACTATGTATTCTGCCTACTATGTTAAGAAAAAAAGAGAGTGGAATGGAAAAAGAAAAAACGAATTATTCCTCTCGTCTCGCAAAGAAAGAATTTATAAAGTTAAAATAATTGTAAGTAATATTACAAGCGTACCGAAGACGAGCACAAAATAAGCTTAGATAGAGTAAGTTCTAACATTTGTTGTTAATGTTGAATAAGTAGTGGGATAGCTGCAAGCGGATAGGTACGTGATGCGACTGCTATTCGTGAATCACGAAAAAGAAAACGTAAGGTATAAAAATGTTTATGTAATTTTTTTCCATACTATCAGGCAATTTAGACACTCGTAACATTAAAAGAATTTGGACACACAAGTAATACTACGAGTAGACTACAATACAATTAGCAATTCATATGAAATATTTAATATTTTAATTTTTTCGCTCTGGTAACGAGGCAAAGCGTGGAGTTGAGTTCCGCACGCAATGCCTCAAATTCGGAGCAAAATGCAGAACGTAATGGAGTGTCTTAACACTAGGTTATGTACCTGTAGCTGACGATTTTTAAATTACATAATTTTTTAATGTATGCCAAGAAAAAGTAGAAACCAATAGCAAAATAGATATGCATAATAACAATATTTTTTTAATTTATAAGTAATATTGTATATATCGACGCAGTGCAAAATACAAAATTTATTTTTAATATCATTCTTAAGTTTATTTTCTAAGGAGCCTTATTCATTGCCATACACCAAGTACCTAAAGCCTAAAGCATACATTTAAAACAAGTTTAATCTAACTAAGATTGGGTAAATCTGTCCTGATTAGCGTTCAAAAATACCTCGGCCATAATAGAAGCTATAAAACTTGGCGCAAGAGTTCCCTTAAGACGCATTACACCTAATAAATCGCGATGAGCTCGTGCAATGAAATCTTGAAAATTTGTTGCCAAATAATTATGTACTTTATATAAACACTTTATAGAAAAAATAAACATTGAATTTTTTTGGGTCAGAACGTAATATACATATTTAAAAAATAATAAAGTAAAATATTGATTGAGGCCTATCGTGGCGCGGCGGTACAAGCGCTGATAGGTTGTGTACTTGGCTCATGCCGTGTTAAGTGGCGGAACTGTACGCCGCATTTTGGCTTGTCACCAGGGCGAAGAAATCAAAATATTAAATATATAATTTACCTGGGTAGAGATCGAACCCACTACCTGCCTGTCGCGTTTACAGTCATACGCCCCTGCGCCACGACATGCCTCTTATTTTTTTTGTTTACTTTGATGTATTTAGTATATATTAGTGTTCTTTTTATTACTGACACCGATTTAAAAAATACAGAATTAACGAATATAGAAACTTCTTCCAATCATATACTTTTAAAACTATTTTAATCAATCATAGTATGTACAAAAAATGCAACCCATGTTGTTATTTATGTATGTCGTTATATGTATTTCATTTTCTTTTAGCTGCACCTGTATACCGGCAGGCAGGGTAGCAGAGGAAATTTAGGAGGAAGTTGGGGAAAATTAACGCTTCGTTTTGCCTTATTACCAGAACAAAAAAAAAATATTAAATATTTCACTTTTTCGAATGCGGATTGAACCCAAAACCTTTCATTTACAGTCACACCTTGTGCCCCTGCACCTCGACAGGCTTCATATATTATAATTATAATAATTATTTTTAATAGGTTTCTAAATGATAGCACCAACCGCCCTGCGGCTACAAAGTTAATATAATTTGAGCTTTCTAACCGTTTAATTCCTAACCTAACACTCAGTACTTTCATATAAAAGGTGTTCCAGTACATGC
>DWMZ01002714.1:0-13710 GCA_018249855.1 Eueides tales michaeli | reverse complement strand
TATTGGAGATTCAGGAGGGACTAGAAAAATTAAAATGAACTAATATATATGTCAAGGTGTTAAATTTGATGCTAAAGACATTTTAACTCATCTGCATAACCTTAAACAACTTCAGTTGTAATATTACAGACTTTTTTGATCATAGTTAAAACTAATTAACAACATATGATGTGGACTAACGACATTTAAGTCATATTTAAAAACGATTAACTGGTCTGATGTGGTACTACTGCTATTTAATTAATATTATAAACCGATAAATATCGTCGGTTGTGATGCTGCCGACATTTAATTCATATTAAAACCGATTAACAGAGTCAGATGTGGTACTACCGACATTTAAGTCATATTAAAAACCGATTAACAGCGTCGGATGTGGTACTACTGACATTTAAGTTATATTAATAACCGAATAACAGCGTCGGATGTGGTACATCCTACAATTTTAAATGACTCGTTACAAATGCTTACGTCATGTATATTATATAGTACAAAATTTGAAATAATATTCAATAATAAACTATAATGTCAAGAAAATCTCAAAGTAATATATGAATTAAAAGCAAATACATATTTTATCATTTTATTTTGCTTCTGTTAAAATATTTTCATCGACATTTTTTTTCTATAGCTATTTTTTCTTTATTACATCTAATAGCTAATCTGATTAAACGTGCTGATCTAGTAAACACTGTAAAGGACGTTATAAAGTAAATTAATAACAATAGAAAGTCATAAAAAACCAGTGACATCGCAACCTCCGCCTGTCCCGCTAACTTAGTATGATGTGGCAGATCGCACGCGCTCACCTGGCTCTTTGCTCCGCTAACAACGTCGGTAGTCAATATCTGACATTGTTAGCGGGCTATCAATGTAATATCCGACATTTTTAATTTGAGTAACTCGACAACTATGCATAAAATAATATTTATCTATTCAGGTGATGATAGACTGGGTTATGTAGGAACGTTTTATGAAATAAACAGAAAAATGCGATTTTGCAGATCCGACTATGTTAATAGTCATGGACGATATAGTTGTACTACGCACAACTCGAGGATCTCAACGTGCGCGGCACTGAGACGCGAAGCGTGTACCCGCCGTCACTCTACAATACCTAAAAATGGTTCGGTCACGTTGTAACTTCGGCACAAGACCAGAATATTATGAAACCAAAGGAGGACTTACTAATATAAATATACGATGCAATACACGATGTGCTTAAGGTCAAAGGAGTTGTATGTTAATAAGTATATCTAAATTAGTATATTGTTGTTAGTTGAAATATCTTCCAAGCTAATGCGGAGGTTAGTGTTCATTAATTACAATATTAATTTAGATTTTTTGTATAGAAATGGTAAAAAATCGTGACTATACAAGACGAGGAAGAACTTGGACACTGTCAAAAAATTTAAACAAATCACGAAAGTATTTTTACTGTTTTTAAGGTGTTATTCCACACTTAGGAAATTGATCCTGCTTCGTTCACATTTTTATACGTTTTTAAATTAAGTATATAAATTTAGTATAAATCACGAAAGATTTAGAGAGTGACTGTAAACTCATATATTTTTAATTTTGATCCCACACGAATAATAAGATAATAAGCATATTAATTTCCTTGCACTGGTAACAAGAAAAATTGCAACGATATGTTTTCGATAATTTTTCAATGTTAAGTTCACGGAAAACACGGCGAGGTATGGAAAATAGAGTGTTTTAGTACTTGGTTACCTCTACCAGCCTTTCCCTTATGTGAGATATAGCGCGTCATTATTTCAAGAAAAACTCCATATAATATAAAACAATTATTTTAGTACATGTATAAGTAATATTATCAAAATTGCGACTTAATCGAACCATTCATTTAGACAGATAATAAAACTGAGAATTGTACAGGCGAAGAGGTTTAATTATTTGTTATTAACTTGGGTGTTTTTTCGGGATAATCATCAATAGCATTGGCTTGTAATTTTTTTAAGAGAAAGATAGCTTCAAAACCAAATTAAGAACCTAGGCGTTAAGCCGATATAAGTGTTGCATTCCCCCAAACTCCCAAGGAGGAACTCATAAGGTGAGCCTGTTGTGATGGCTAAGTGGCACCACCAGGGCGAACCCTCTCGTACAAAAATGACCAATAAATTTATTTAGAACTTCTCAACAGATCAAATATAACAACGTGATAAAATTACATCAAGTACACTGCTCAGAATAAATATTTTTCTAATTAAAGACATTATACAAAAATGTATTAGCAATTTCATTGAAATATTGATAAAAACCTTAAGTTGTATATTATACATACAATAATAATGTAAAAAATATCAGCTAATTGGATGTCATAAAATAATTACCTACACAATAAAAAGTAGCGTAAGAAAGAAAATAGGCGTAAAACTGTATTAAAAGAGACTATAGGGCTCTACTCCTTGGCAGCTTTTCTCACTAAGCCCCGGCTTGTATTGGTAGAAAAATAAAATACGTTTGTTCGTGTACTTATCAAAAATGAATAACTTTAAATATAAAGTTTTTTAATATTCATAAAATGCCGCCGCACAAAATGAGTCTCTCGCCAGTCACGTTAAATCAAAAACATTGGCACCAGGCACATATGAGTAGCTAGCTTCTTACTAGATTACTTTTTCATAACATAATGTAGTGCATATCAATAGTTATTTAAAGGGTACTTTAATTTAAAAGCAAATATGAGTCAATTTCATTTGAGTGTTATATAACATTTTTAATTTGAGTTCATAAAACGTTTGTATAAAACCTCTTTGTGGTACATGATACCTTTATTTGCAATGTTTTGTTTTAAACATGGATTTGTTGCTGCGTTAACTAACGTTAATTAAAAAAAAGTATTACTTATTTTTTATTTCACATTAAAAGCGGAATAGCAAGACTTACTGGGTATAAGTTAGACCAAAAAAACTTTTGTAAAATTTCCAAAGGAGATATTAGAATGAGATATTAAAATACTAAATACAAACAATATTTATAAATATATTGCACAACGTTTTACAAGTTATTTTACTCAGATAATGATATTAGGAATTCAAAATCACATTACACAACAAATAATTAGTTAAATATGCTTGTTATCTGCATTGAATCTAGTTAAAATTAAAATTTTACTTAAAAAAATCTTTGTTCAATAAAATAAAAAAGGAAGCAAAAAGAAAGAAAAATAGAGAGAACAAGTTCAGTCACGTTAAAATTTAAGAGTAACTAAATATCAAATAATAAAGAACTTCCTCCTGAAATAAGTAGTTATACGACTCGTATATTGTTATATATCAATTCTGTCAAACAGATAACACGAGAAATTGAAAGTTATAAAACAGTACAAGATTTTTGCGGCAAAAAGATAATGAATGATATTGACAATTTATTGTTAATATTGCACAATATTCATGTGCTATGCAATCCTAGTACTGTTACGATGAAATCACGTGAATGGAAATATCTCAAAAACTAAATAAATGAAAATAAATAATAATAATAAATAACAATTGAGAAGTGCTGTCGTGGCCCAGGGGTACAAACTTGTGAATGTAAACGACGGTTGTGGGTCCGATCCCCACTCGATGAAATGAAATACAACAAAATTACAAATGAAATATTTAGTATTTTCATTTCTTTACTCTGACAATAAGACAAAAACGCGGCGTCGAGCTCCGCCACCCAACACGGAATGCCTCAAATTCTACGGAAAGTAGGGAAGGGAACAGGGAGTCTTACCCAACACGGAATGTCTCAAATTCTACCTAATGTAGGAAGGAACAGGGTGTCTTAACAATCTCCCAAGCTCTCTCTCTCTACCCTGCCATTTACGGGATACAGCATGAAGCTAAGAGAGAGAGTATTCGGCGTCCAATGTGGGGCATAAAGAGATTAACATCGAACGTTCTCATTTACTAAGCAAAAGAAAAAAAATATTATAACAGGCGAAATTCAAAACGGCTTTTTAAATATATATTTAAACAAATATAGAAATTAAGATATGCTATTAAAAATAGAGATAAATAATGATGGTGGTTAACATATAATAAGCATCGATTATTACATCTTTATTATTTTTTTCTGGTTGGAATCAAAACCCTTATACAAAAAAAATAAAGACAGAGGATAAACAAATAATAATAAAAAATAAATAAATTGTTGTTGTGGTTTATAAGAACGGTTCGGTCACGTTAGAATTTTGACGCATTTGGCAGGACATCAGACAATAAGAGGATATAAATGCACAATAATTAAGCGTAATGTATTGCACATTACAGTGCACTGCCAATCGCATCATGGAAAAAACGATTTTCACTTAAAGTAGCAAAGCCTGTAATTGCTTACACACAAATAGATCACACAAGAAACTGAAAAGCAGAATATATACGAGATTGCGTTAAAAAGAGAACATTTAATTTTCGAAAGGCCTGCATCTATTACGTCTACATACTATAGTATCGATAAGCTATGCAATCCTGGTACTGAAGCAGCGAAAACACGTGACAGGGGGATACGCAAAATAATATAGGTGCAAATCGAAAAATTAGTAAGAAAGAAAAAATGTAGCTGAAAAATTTTGTTAAATAAAAATTTTATTTATACTTACTACTACTGACCTACATATTTACATCGATTATTGTTTTTATTCTTTGCAGGATACTGAACTATATAGTTAAGAAAACTAAACATTTTTCCAAAAAATGTGGAATAAAGTAATAAAATAATTAAGAAGAGTAAGTTTATTGCCTACACTGCTGCTATCATCTTAGGGATACGGCGTAGCAGATAAGCTGAAAACTATAAATAATATTTATTGTAAGTACGCAAATATGGGTAAATAAACGAAAAATTTAGTAAGATAAATTACATGCTTTCATATTATTTTATTATATGTGTATTTACTAATTTTAAAAATGTATAAAAATTTGAACGTGGCGGGATTTAAGCCCACGCGTCTGGGAAACTGTCCAAGCGCCCTGACCAACTGAGCCATACGTTCTCATCTAGCTACTTCGAAACAAATATCCGTAAACCAAAAACGTTAGAATTATGGTTTGAGAAGAGAGAATGCTGTTTATTAAATTATTTTATGATTGGACGTTTTCTAAGAGGAGCCAGTTCAAATCCCGCTACGTTATGTAGTTGGTTGGTTAGGAGTTAGTTCAGTCCAGTTGGATCAAATTGAAATTTTGACACATTTAACAGGATATCATGCAATATGAGGAGAACCTCCGCAATTCTGATCTTGCCATTTGAAGAAATGACAAGATCCCAATTCCGGAGATTCTTCGGTTCAAACACAAAATGTCTCAAATTCAGCGGAAAGTGGAGAACGGAAGTAGAACGGAGTGTCTTCACACTAGGTTCCCGGGTTCCCTCTGCCTACCCTGCCTTGTGCGGGATACAGTGTGAAGCTAAAAGAAAAATCTTTGAAATAGATTTCTTTAAATAGTAATAAAAATCTACAATACAATTGTATTGTAGATTTTTATTACTATTTAAATTTTATTGTATTAATTTATGAATTTACTACCCACCATCTCTATAGAAAATACATATTTGTTGTCATAAAGCTAAACAATCTAGGTAGGTTACATAAATGTATGCATCAAAGCGATCCCATGTAGTATTCTGATCTCCTAGTACATAGTGCTGCAGCGCACGTGTTTTAGAAGACCATTTATTTAAAAGAAATTAAGGCTAAGAAGAGAAACCAACGTAGCTGACTTAGGAAGAAAGGGACAATAATAAAGAGAGATTTTCATTTTTTTGTTTAAAGTTTTTTTTATTTAAGGGCATTTATTTTAAAGTACAAAATAACTCATATAAGTAATACATATTTTTTTTCACTCATTGTTATTTTTATTATTAAAATATCTTTATTTTCGGCTAATATGCTAATCAAATGTCAAAAAAATTAATACATAAATGGATCAATCAATACATAAGTTGAAGTTTAACAAATTTCTGAGTGAAACAGTATCATGTTCATTCACAGCATATCAGCATAACAGGAACATGTTTCTTTTGTACGTATTAAAAAAAATCGATGAGTTTTTTTTTTATATTATCTATTGAAAATATACCCAGTCACGTGTTTTCACCGTCACAGTACCAGGGTCATATAGCCTATGAGCGATTTGCAATGTTTTTATCTATGGAATAAGTGCAGGTCTTCTGAAAATACAATGTTCTCTTTTTAGCGCTAAGTCTGTCCATATATTTTGCCTTTCAGTCACTCATGTGATTCAGTCACTATCTTATTGCTTACAATATAGGTCTTGTTACTTCGTAAAAGAAAAGTTTTTGAATAACAAAGCTTGAAGCTCATCGCAATACGCGTCGTAGATCAACGTCAGAAGATTATCCTTGTATTATAAACAATTCTTGTAAAACTGTCAAAATTTCAAAATGAAAAAACTATGACAAAATTATTTGGCACAAAGGGGAGAAGGAAATCGAGTGTTAGACATTCCGATTCCAATAAGACACCACTACAATAGACAATACAATACACTACTTCAGTTTCTGCTGGATTCGACGCATTGCGTTTGAGATGAAAATGGAAATATATTCTATTTTCTCGAGTAGGTATCGAACCGACAACCTGTGGCTATTACAGTCGCACGCTTGTGCTGCTTCACGACAAGCCTTAAAAAAAGAACACTTTTTGGTTAATAAATGATTCTTTTGATGTAGATGTATGAGAATTTGAGTGAAGAACAAGCGTTTTTGAGCGAACAATCTCAAGGATATAACAGAAAGTAAGAGGACAGAATTGACCTAATGAGAACAGAGTGTCTTAATACTAGGTTCCTAGATTCTCTCTGTTTACCCTATTATGGGTGAGATACAGAATAAAAGAAAGTAATAGTATATTTTTTTATTCTTTTACATTTAGTCTTTATTCGAATATTACAGTACTAGCGCTCCGTGGCTTGTAAATGCTACGTAATGCTAGACTAAATTTTTAAATTTCCCCATTTGATTATTAACTAATGATAATCATGTTTATACTTTTTTTTGAAATGCTTATTTATATTGATCCCTTTAATTTGATACTCATATTGTAGTCTACTCATAGGTAGAATTTTTGTTTCATTTTATTACCAGCCATTTTTAACGTTACCTAAGAATAATATAATATATACGAGTACATACAAGATAAAGGCAAGAATAGAGTTCTAAAGTAGATAGAACTAACCTAAAATAAAATAATTGCTTTTTTTCCTATGTGCGAGGTAGTAATCGCGGAAAGAAAAAAAAATAACATTTTAATAGAAAATATATTATAAAATAAATATAGTTATAAAAGGTTACCCTAATAACATTATATGAGTTAAAATTATAAGGACCGACCTGTACTGCACGGTCTCATTAAAATGGAAACACTTTAAATAGGGTATTATACAAATATGAAGAAGAATCTCTCCTTTATTTTACTTTATAGGTATGTTATTTTTAAGTAAAACTTTGAAACCTTATTCATTGATAAAAAAAATACACAAATGGAACATTATCAATTTTATTTTTAATTTTGAAATTTAAACAATTAATTGTTTATTACTTAGTAGTTATTATATTGAAAATAAAAACTAGATGTGAGATACCGCATAAAGCAAAAAAAAGAGAAAAGTAATAAACAAATAAATAATGGATAGAGAGAGAAAGAAAAAAAAATAACATTTTAATAGAAAATATATTATAAAATAAATATAGTTATAAAAGGTTACCCTAATAACATTATATGAGTTAAAATTATAAGGACCGACCTGTACTGCACGGTCTCATTAAAATGGAAACACTTTAAATAGGGTATTATACAAATATGAAGAAGAATCTCTCCTTTATTTTACTTTATAGGTATGTTATTTTTAAGTAAAACTTTGAAACCTTATTCATTGATAAAAAAAATACACAAATGGAACATTATCAATTTTATTTTTAATTTTGAAATTTAAACAATTAATTGTTTATTACTTAGTAGTTATTATATTGAAAATAAAAACTAGATGTGAGATACCGCATAAAGCAAAAAAAAGAGAAAAGTAATAAACAAATAAATAATGGATAGAGAGGGGAAGAACATTTCTGAATGGTTCAGTCACGTTGTAGTTTAACGCAACGACCAGGATATTATATAACATAAGGAGAACTTACTTAGAATGCAACTTGTTGCTGAGTGGTTTTGACCTTTTCATTCAAGGTCAAAGAAGCTGTATGTTATTAGGTATATATTAGGGTGTGAATTGTAATTTCAAAAGCTCTGCGTCTTATATTTTTTAGGATATTATTTTCTTGCCACTTAATTTTAAAATATATATTCACTGGTTTAATGCATTTGTAGTTGTGCAAATGTGTATGTAGATAGATATACAGGAAAGGAATAAAAAAATTAAAATGTTAAGTTAGAGTTTAGTCATACATTCATACATGTGTGTCAAACTAATGGACAGAGAATTAAAAAAAAAATAAAAATTCGAATCAAAATATAATGAAATCCCACCGAATTAACTACTGTGACTATGTTAAATATGATTTTATACTAAAATCATTCAATTTAGTTATGTCTAATCAAAAATATTGGCACCAAGCGTTTATGAGTACCTTCCTAGCAGATCTGGAGGTACCACCGCCGAGTAAGGCACGGAGAAAAGCACTACCATATCAACCTTTTCTGTAACAATACTTAAAAGATTTTTCATGCCCCTGTTTGAGAACCACTTGATAGATTTAGAGCTTTTATAACTAATTCTTCTAATAAATCGATATAATAAAATAATCTTGATTACGGTAATCCTTAAGTCCGGTAACTTGCTATACTACCGAGTGGGCGACCAACAGTCCTTGAGAGGTGTCGGGTATATCGTCCACAAGCCCCTTGTTAACAACGTGTTTTCCTTCGGTAGTGTATCGAGTGTAAGATACAATTATTACTTGCAAAGTCCGACAATATTTATAGCTAATTTAATGACTAAAAATATTTTAGCATCTTCGTATCACCGTTAAATAATTTTATTCTGCATAATAACAAATAATAATTTTACATTTATATGGCGTCCAACGTGGGACCAGGAACTTGATTTTGTTAAAATTAAAGATTACAATTGCATTTTATAATATTTCATTAAAATAATAATAACAAACAATCAATTGCTTAAATTTGAAAGTAAAAATAAAATTGATATTGTTCCAGTTGTATTTATTGTATTTTTTTTATCAATGAATAAGGTTTCATTTATCTAAAAAATAACATACCTATAAAGTAAGATAAAGGTGAGAGAAGTCTTCTCAGCAGTACAGGTTGGTCCTTATAATGTTAACTCATATAATACCTTAATTGACTTACAAGAATTTTATATAAATACAAGGATAATCTTCTGATGTTGATCAATGTCGCGTATTGCGATGAGCTACAAACTTTGTTAATCAAAAACTTTTTTTTTACGAAGTAACAAGACCTATAATTGTAAGCAATAAGATAGATCACATGAGTGAAAGGCAAAATATATGGATAGACTTAGCGTTAAAAAGAGAACATTGTACTTTCAGAAGACCTGGACTTATTCCATAGATAGAAACATTGCATAGTGCTCATAGGCTATATGACCTTGATACTGTGACGGTGAAAACACGTGACGGGGATATTCAAGAGAAAATATAAAAAAAAAACCCATCGAGATTTTTTTTTAATACGTACAATAGAAACATGTTCCTGCTATGCTGAGATGCTGTGGATGAACATGATACTGTTTTACTTAGATTAAACTTATTTTAATAGTAATTTCCACCTTACATATTGATTTTTTTGATATTTGATTAGCATATTAGCCGAAAATCATGATATTTTAATAATGAAAATAACAATGAGTGAAAAAAATAAGTATTATATGAGTTATTTTGTACTTCAAAATAAATGTCCTTAAAAGAAAAAAACTTTAAACAAAAAAATGAAAGTCTTCGTTTATTTTTGTCCCTTTCTTCCTAAGTCAGTCAGCTACGTTGGTTTCTCTTCTTAGCCTTCGAAAACACGTGCGCTTCAGCACTATGTACTAGGAGATCAGAATACTACATAGGATAGCTTTGATGCACACGTTTATGGAACCTACCTTAATAGATTGTTTAGCTTTATGACAACATAAATTAACCTATGTATTTTCTATAGAGATGGTGGATAGTAAGTTCATAAATTAATTCGATACAATTGTATTTTAGATTTTTATTACTATTTTAATAAATCTATTTCGAATATTTCGAAGATTTTTTTTTAGCTTCGCGCTGTATCCCGCACAAGGCAGGGTAGGCAGAGGGAACCCGGGAACCTAGTGTGAAGACACTCCGTTCTACTTCCGTCCCCCACTTTCCGCTGTATTTGAGGCACTGCGTGCTTGAACCGAAGAACCTCCGAAATTGGGATCTTGTCATTTCTTCAAATGATGTTCTCCTCATATCACATGATATCCTGTTAAATGTGTCAAAATTTCAACGTGATCCAACTGGACTGAACTAACTAACTCCTAATACTACTAATTACTAACTACATAAAGTAGCGGGATTTGAACTGGCTCCTCTTAGAAAACGTCCAGCCATAAAATCATTTAATAAACAGCATTCTCTCTTCTCAAACCATAATTCTAACGTTTTTGGGTTACGGAGTAAAAAAAAAATTTTACAAATTTCGAAATTACTATATACCTTATTTATGTTGTTAACATCCCTGTATGGAAGACCCTACAGGGATGTTAACAACATAAATAAAGTGTATAAGAATTTCGAAGTAGCTTGATGAGAACGTATGGCTCAGTTGATTAGGCTGCTTGAACAGTTTCCTAGAGGCGTAGTTTCAAATCCCGCCACGTTCAAATTTTTATACATTTTTAAAATTTGTAAATACTCGTAAATACACATATAATAAAATAATATGAAAGCAAGTAATTTCACTTAATAAAGTTTTCGTTTATTTATCCATATTTGCGTACTTACAATAAATATTATTTTTAGTTTTCAGCTTATCTCCTACGCCGTATCCCTATAGTAGATGATAGCAGCAGTGTAGGCAATAAACTTACTTACTTTTCTTAATTATTTTATTACTTTTATTCCACAATTATTGGAAAAATGTTTAGTTTTCTTAACTGTATAGTTCAGTATACTGCAAAAGAGTAAAAAAAAACAATCGATGTAAATTTGTAGGTCATTACTAAAGTAAGTATAAATAAGATTTAACAACTTTCTTCATTTTGCGATTTGCACCTATTTATTATTTTTTGCGTATCTCCCTGTCACGTGTTTTCGCTGCTTCAGTACCAGGATTGCATAGCTTATCGATATTATAGTGTGTAGATGCAATAGATGCAGGCCTTTCGAAAATGAAATGTTCTCTTTTTAACGCAATCTCGTATATATTCTGCTTTTCACTCTCTCGTGTGATCTAATTATGTGTAAGCAATAACAGGCTTAGCTACTTAATGTGAAAATCGTTTTCATGCCATCACAATAGCCTCATCTAGACTTGGGAGTTTGGAGGAATGCAACACTTATATCGGCTTAGCGCATACTTGTACTTTAGAAAATCCAGTTCTAGATTTGGTTTTGGACCTATCTTTCTCTTAAGCAAGTTACAAACCAATGCTGTTGTTGATTATTCCAAAAAAATACCCAAGTTAATAACAAATAATAAAGGCTCTTCGCCTTTACCATTCTCAGTCTTATTGTCTGTATAAATAAAAGATTCGACAACGCATTGCTTTGATAAATTTTCTTATACATGTAATAATTTTCATATATTATAAAGAGTTTTTTCTAAAATAATAACGCGCTATATTTCACATAAAGCAGGGCAAGGCAATTTTTCTTGTTACCAAAGCAAGGAAATTAACATGCTTATTATCCGTGTGGGATCAAAACTCAAAATCGATGTGTTTGCAATCAGTTTCCAAATCTTTCGTGACTTGTTTAAATTTTTTGACAGGGTCCAAGTTCTTTCTCGTCTTGTATAGTCACGAGTTTTTACCATTTCTATATAAAAATCAAAATATCAGTTTCTTATATATAGATTTATGCAAACAATTTTGCCGTAATTATTGTACACTAACCTTCGCATTAGCTCGGAAGGTATTTCTTTTGACCAGGTGTATATGCAAAATAACAATATACTCATTTAGATATACCTATTAATATACAACTCCTTTGACCTTAAGCACATCGTGTGTTGCATCGTATATTTACGTCAGTAAGTCCTCCTTTTGTTTCATGATATCCTGGTCACTGTGTCGAAGTTACAACGTGACCGAACCATTTTTATGTATTGTAATGAGTGTTGTGCGTAGTACATGGCTTCGACGGTGTACGCAGTGCAAGCACTAAAGTTCTCCACTTCGCCGGTTACTATGTGTATTATTTTTTATTATTTTTATTTTGTTTCACGCTTTATCTCGCATATATGTATGTTACTACGTTTCCAACCCAACGCCCAATTTTTTGATATTTTTGGTTTGAGTAGCAGAGCTTAACGATGCAATTTGTCTTGTTACCAAAACGAAGAAAGAAACAAAATATCACTTATCAATTTTGAGCTTGACAATTAATTACTAATGATCTTTAAAATAACTTAGATTGTTTTAATTTTTTTTAATTGGAGTGAGAAAATGTTATAAATTTTATATAGAAAATCTATGGACAATTTCAATCTCATGTCCTTCTCATATTGTATGATATCTTAGTAAAAGCGTTTACATTTTAACCTGACCGTACAGTACTCGGCCATATTAAAATAAATGGCTCTAGTCTACCCTGTAGAGGCCCTATGACCAACAGCAACACATTTGAAATACAATAAAATTAAAAATAATATTCAAACAACATCTAATTCTAATTACTATCTCACCGAAACATGTTTTTGTGAAGTATTGCCAAAACAAATCAAGACAAGAGCCTTTAAATATATCCAAATGCTGTATCACTCTTTTCAATTGCCTGAAAGAGATCATGCCGATCGATTAAATTGCCTTTCGTATGACATGTTTGTGATATCTTTGTATCCTTTTATTATGTTTACTTGTTTTGCAATTAAGTATTTTGTATTTTTTCCTAATAATTCTTATAGAAACAAATCACATATGAGTTAAGGTGGATTTGTGAAGTAATGGAGTCTAAAAGTAGAATTTTTACTTAGTCTTCATCAATTGTTATCAGCCACCAGCAATAGTTTGATTATCTCATATAAGCGATATTCACTCTATTTCGCTTTTGTTTTAAATTCAATGACTAAAAATGTTTAATAACAAATAATAATTTTACATTAATATGGCGTCCAACGTGGGATCAGGTATTTAATTTTATTACAATTAAAGATTACAATTGCATTTTATAATATTTCTTTAAAATAATAAATTGTTATAGTTTAATCGAAAGCATGTTTCAAATTTAATTAATATATTTATTTAAAAATAACAGCAACATTAAACTCTTATTAACATGTACGAAACATGTCATATATGTTATATTTAATATCAAAAATATTATAGGTTATTTTAATGACTAATTTACTAAAGTATTATAAATTATTTTAAAGACTAAAAATATTTTAATGTAATCGTATCAATATAAAATAATTTTATTTTGATATATTTAAAGAAATGAGTTTACATTTGTTAAGCAACACACCTGTTGCTACGCACCTGTTGCTGTTGTAGCTTTAGTGTA
>DWMZ01002713.1:0-13711 GCA_018249855.1 Eueides tales michaeli | reverse complement strand
ATATATATATATATATATATATATATATAGAGATTTTTTTATAAAAAAAATAACTAAAAAAAAAAAAATATATATATATATATATATATATATATATATATATATATATATATATATATATATATATATATATATATATATATATATATATATATATATATATTTTCTCTCGCTCTCTCAGCTTCACGCTGTATCCCGTACACGGCAGAATATGCAGAGGGGATTTGGGAACCTAGTGTTAAGACACTCCATTTTGTTCCCCACATTCCGCCGGATTCTAAGGATTGCGTGTTGAGTGACGGAAATCAAGCCACACCTTAACGTACTTACCTTTACCTATACCTTTTTTAGAGGGAAAAAAATGAAAATATTAAATATTTAATTTGAAAATATTAAATATTTAATTTGAAAATATTAAATATTTAATTTCCTTGTTGTGAGAATTGAACCCTCACGCTTGGGCTCCTCTGCTACGACAGGCATAATATTTTTTATTGTCTTATACCTTCACGCTATATACCGTATTTAGTGGGGCAAGCAGAGAATGTAGTGTTAAGACACTCCATTCTCTACGCACTGCTTAATTTTCAAGACATTGCAAGTACTGACACTTAAAGACATGTGTCGTATCGAAGTCGGAACTCAACGCTGCGAAATACATGAAAATATTTTATTTCATTTTTAAATATTACGGGAATCGAACCCATAATTGACGCCGCTGCGCTATGATGGTTTTGTTTTGTTAATTTGTTATTAGCTTTGTTTTAAGGAGGGTTAATCGGATTACGCTGAAGATATATTAATGCTGCTTTATTTTAATGGCCGGTACGTCAAACGAAACTATAAAATTAAATAACAGCGCGCGTTCTGTGGTTTATTGGGACGTCGGCTGCCTGTTTGGACGGCGAGCTGAAAAAAGTCTATTATCGCAGTGAGTGAATAATTTTCGCCATCAGTAAGTACGTGATAGGCTTAAAAGAGCCTGCCTGTGGCGTTTCATAGAATACACCTATGATTTTAGCCATAATCTGAAATAAGTAGATATAAATCTTATAAGACAATTTTACTGTCCATCTGTTTGTCGATTGAGAAGACCAT
The DNA here is from genome assembly GCA_018249855.1 of Eueides tales michaeli. Lineage (NCBI taxonomy): Eukaryota > Metazoa > Arthropoda > Insecta > Lepidoptera > Nymphalidae > Eueides > Eueides tales. The sequence goes on along the minus strand of DWMZ01002713.1, from coordinate 12,613 downwards.
TTTTCATTTTGTGTCTCTATGTGGGTGAGCGCATGTAATTAGTACTATATTATTATAAAAAATAAATAATTCAATATAAGTTGACGAATCATTTCACATTTAATTTGTTTTCATTATTGTGACACTGAGTGTGACTGTAAAATTTTGCGTCTTTGCTGTGGTAAAAAAAGACAAAGCGTGTTCACAGATTGACAGTCTAATAGTATATTAGTAATATGTCAAAAACTTACGTGAACGTGAGCAAGGGATTTTTGGGATATATAGCGTAACTCAAAAGTATATTTATTTGGTTCAGACTTGGAAGAGTGTGGCGTTGAGTTACGTTTATCGTCTAATGCTTTTTAATGGGTGGAAAGGGACAGAGTGTTATATATACGTTATGTATATATAATGTGACAGAACTAACATAGAAACTATTCCGCTGTAAATGTAAATTCAAATTACTTCACCATTAGCCTCTGCGAATAATTTATGATTTCTAAGAAAATTGTTACTGAATCTATATTTGTCGTGAATACGAAGAAAATTTGTGCTTACGACGTATTGCCAATTGGTTTGAATGTCAATCATTATTATTTTATTGATATATATCAATCATTATTATTTTATTGATATTTTTTTTTAATTAAGCCACCACAGCCATATATATATATATATATATATCCACTTTCTTTACTGAGTATTGTTCGATCAATAAATGTGATCTTATTTAAAAGAGCGTTTTGAGTTTTTGAGGCGGTCTCATTCTCGGCACTTGCACTCTAATCAAAATTTAACTTTTAAAATCTCATAACATTCTACTTCCTCAAAATTTTCAAGTGTCTGAAAATAACATTTTCATTCCTCCTTGACGTCTTATATTTCAATATTATTATTTCGTGATTTTTTTCCCCTACACTTTTATATAAAATAGCCATATATTTCAATATGTCGTTTGTAGCTAGCTCCATGTAGCTCGCGCTGAGTGACTGAACTCAGTGGCCGCGCTTTTTCTTGTTATTAGAGCAAGCGAATGAAAAAATATATATATTTTCTCGAATGGGAAGCGAATGCACTACCCGTTTCGTTTAAAGTAACACGCTTGTACCCCCGCGCCAAACAAGCCTAAATAAAAATGTTTTTTACGCGAATATAATATGTACATAAGTTGTAACGAGTATAGTATCATTTCGGTACATCTTTCAGATCTGAGGCCAGTCGTGGCGCAGGAGCAATCAATCATGACCTTAAATGCGATAGGTTGCGGGTTCGATCCCTACTTGAAGAAATGAAATATTTAATATTTTCAAATTAAATATTTAATATTTTTGTTTCTACGCCCTGGTAACAAGGCTTAGCATGGCGTTAAGTTCTGCCTCAAATTTTGCAAAAAGGAACGGAACGGAGTGTCTTACCACTAAGTTCTCAAATTCCCTTAGCCACGTGCGGAGTACAGCGTGAAGCTGAGAGAGTGAGTGAATTCTTTTAGATCTTTGTTATACTATTCAAGAAATCTACATGTCAATTTTCAGTGTTATACTCCGCATATTTCTGGTTGCGCGTTATTTTCCAGTCACACTGTAATAAATGAGTTGTAATATTAAATCGTATAACTTTTTATTTATTTAATTTTAACTAAACTTAAAACTTAAATTAATTATTACAACCAAAACTATATACTTATACATATAAAAGAAAAAGGAAAAGAAAAGTCCCAAGGATATTTCAACAAAGGTCTGAATAATACGTCGACATTGTTGAAAGGAATTCAATGATATCCGTACACGGCTATGGTAATTTTGTGACATCAATAATGGAAGCGGCGATGATACGGATATACGATAACTATGATATGACGAGTGACGAGTATCAGTGAACCTGTGGAAATAAAATATTAATAAAAAAAAAATTTTGAAAATTTCAATATTAAAAAACTGTACCAGAGGCTCGTCGTGGCACAGGGACAAGATAGTGACTGTAAAGGCGAATGGTCATGGGTTCTATTCAGACTTAAATAAAAAAAATATTTAATATTTTCATTTTCTTGCTCTGGCAATGAGGTAAAACACGACGCTAATTCCGCAACGTAACTTTCAATCGCTCAGAATTCGATGAAAAGTGTGGAACGGAAGTGTATTTATAGTAACAGAGTATCTTAACAAAAGGTTCCCAGGTTCCCTCCGCCTACCCTACCATATGTGGAATACAGCGTATCCCATTTTTATAAAGTAATAAAGAATAATGTCACGATCATACATACATTCAAGTATGTTAGTAACTCGTTACAAAGTTCTGAGCTCAAGATCTCGTGATAAATCTTTACACGTGAGCAAATGTATTAAGAGTTTTTGTGTTTAACCAAGTTCTTATTAACTATATCTTTATATAAGAGACCTGTGGTGGCGCAAAGGTGTGACTGTAACCGACAGGTTGTTGGTTCGATCCCCCCTCAAGGAAATATTTGATATTTTCATTTCTCTTAAAAAGGCAAAAATGGAGAACGGAATTATTTCAATGAGTTCGGAGTGTCTCAATACTAGGTTTCTAAGTTCTACCAAGTGTGTTCTAGCAAGTGAGGATAGATAAAAAATATCCACATTTTAGTTTTTGTTAGAAGTCTGCAATTTCAGTGTTTTTTTTCTTAATATTTTTTATATAAATTCTATATAAAGCTCGCCTGATACTTAATGACTAATAAGCAATGCAATAAAAAATTTGTTTGTTTTAAAATTAAATTGGAAAAGATTTTTTTTTTAATTCATTGAAAACTCTATTTTATGGGGTTCCCAATCAAGAAATAACTGTCAATATGTGAAGCATCTCAGTCCTTCGTCCTTATGCAAGTGTGAATAGTAAAAGAGGCAAGAGGCGACCTCGGTAAGCTTCTAAGTATCAATAGTACTGGAAGAAGATCACGTAAAAAGAGCGTTTCTCCAGAGAGTATGTATGAAAGAGTCGTGCTCTACACCCTCCGTGGCCATATAACAGAATTAAAAAAAATAATATTCCAAAATAACCTTATGATATCATATTTTTATACCATTGCGTTTAGATAAACTAAATATTTAAGTACTTTGAGGTTAAAAAAAATCGCAATTGTTTCTTGCTTCTTGTTATGTGAATGTATATAAAAAATAGTTATAAAAAATTGCTGTATATAAAAAATAGCTATAAAAAAATATTTTTTATAGCTGTTTTTTATATGAACCCATAACCTTCAAATCATACTAAACAATTGCACCAACATGTCTTTCTTTCCATATAAGGAAATTACAGTACAAAATCTTATATCCAACGAGATACAGCCCGAGGCATGTTATATATTAATATTATTACGATATAAATAAATGTATGAGACGAAAAGTTTCTGGAATTCTTTAACAAAAGAACGAACAAGACGATCTTTGATCTCAATTCTCATAATGGCGAAACTTATTATTTGTATTATTATATTTTGTAGAGCACCTTTTGGATGGCTTTTCTGGATGTTTAAAGATTTATAAGACTGTCATAGCTCAGTGGTGAAACATCTGACAGTAAGCGCGATAGTTTTGGATTTGATACCCGCTGTGAGAAATGATTCTATATAAATAATTTTAACAGCTCTGAGAGACATAGTGCGGCGTTGGTATCTAATATGTTCCTTCGAATGTAAAGTTGTACCTATTATATATGAATATTGCCAAGCGATAGTTTCATCAAAATGCCATTAATCTAAGAGCAGTAGATAAAACTGGCAAACTGAAACTGTTACTTGGTTCCCAGATTCCTTTCTCTACCTGCACTACTATATGCAAAATACAGCAAAAAGCTACAAAAAATAAAAAAAAAATATTTTCCCGCTAAATAATTATTTTCATACAACATTTAAAGTACCTATGTAGATGTCTATTCTTTTGATGCCTAAAATATCTCAAGAGCTTTACAGAAAAGTTTTTAACTACATAGTATATTTACAACTTCGGGCTTTTGCAATGACCTCATTCAATTCTGTTCTATTCGTTTCTCTTACCTACTACACTCCAAGATCCTACGCATATTTTGATTTTTATTTATCATTAATGTGTTTTAGTTTGAGGCCTGTCGTGGTACAAGGGTGTGACTGTGACCGACAGATTACGGGTTAGATCCCCACTTGAGAAAATTAAATATTCAATATTTTCAATTTAAATATTTAATGTATAGTTTCGTAGCTCTGGTAATAGGCAAAAGTGCGGTGTAGAGTTCAGTCACTCAACACACAATACCTCAAATTAAGCAGAAAGTGGAAGATGGAAGTGGAACGGAGTGTCTTAACACTAGGTTCCCATGTTCCCTCTACCTATCCTGCCATATGCGGGATACAGCGTGAAGCTGAGTGAGTGAGTGAATCTTATAGTAACTGCTGTAGCGCAACAGTAAACCATCTGGTGGTAAACGCGATAATAGTGGATTCAATTCCTTCTCGTTTTGTTCTAAACTCTATTATTCTAGTTCTAATATCTAAAATATTTGGACGGTACAAAGTAAACGGAGTGTCTTAACACTATATATTTTTACCCCGCTAAATGCCCAAAAACTTTATAATGTTATTATGTAACTTAAATTTTCTGGAGTATACCTTACTAATCGATATTAAGAAAATGAACAACCTCTATTACTGTAAATGGGACGTACATACATACAATTTATCTTCAACAAATTGGCGTATATCCAGATATCGATTGAGATAATGATATTTTACGAGTTCTATGCTCTACATTTAACACCAATTTTGTAATTCCAAACTGATTCAGTCTGATAATAGCTGAAAATTACTATAAATATTACTTTCTTGTTTATTCTTTTTTAGCATTACGCTGTATCTTGCATATATTTTGCTGTCATATAAAGTAGGGTAGTCAGAAGGAATCTGGTGTTTCGACACTCCGTTCCCCGATTTTCAAGACATTCAATGTTGAGTGAAGGACCTCAATCTCGCTGTTTATATATTGTTTTGAGACAAGACCAAAGAAATGAATATAATTTATATTCTCAGTTATCTATCAAACCGCGGCTATATTAGCAGAAGCATACAACGCATACGTACAGCCGTTTATGTGTGTGTCTCATACATATCAGTTATTTGCATACATTTTAGCTGCGGCCTGTCGTGGCGCAGCGGCACAAACGTGTGTCTGTAACCGATAGGTTCTGGGTTCGACCCCCAGTCGAGGAAATGAAACATTCAATATTTTCAATTTAAACATTTAATGTTTCATTTCATCGCTCTGGTAAAAAGCGCGGCGTTGACTTCCGCCACTCAACACGCAATGCCTCAAATTCGGCCGCCTCGTGCGGGGTACAGCGTGAAGCTAAGAAATTAAGAAAGATTATTCCATTTTCGATCAATTTAAGCCTTTGCAGCGTTATATAAATGCTAAATTAAATACAGAAAAATTATAAAATAGAACGAATTATATACATTATATTTAGAAATAACAAAAATTTAAATGTAGGTCACAGAAACCAAATGTTGTATCTAATTCTTCGGAACAAACGGTCAACGACTGTAGCTTTGCACGAAACGGGGTTAAAAGCTTTGAAGTAAATGATTTTTGTGATAACAATTCCGAAATATATTTTAGCTGAAATAACTTTTTGTCTAAATACGTATAATGTACTATTAGTTTGATTCTTTTAGCTCTACACTGTATCCATAGGCAGAGTAAGCCTGGTAACCGAAAGCTGGCAGACTGAGCAGAGGGAACTTGGGAACCTAGTGTTATGACACTCCGTTCCGCTTCCGTTCCCTACTTTCCGCCGAATTTGAGGCGTTGCGTGATGAGTGGTGGAACTCAACGCCACGTTTTGTCTTGTTACCAGAGCGAAGAAATGAAAACATTACATTTTTAAATTGAAAATATTAAATATTTCATTTCCTCGAGTGGGGATCGAACCCACAACCTGTCGTTTAAAGTTACACACTTGTGCTGCTGCGCCACGACAGGCCTCGAAAAATGAAATAATTCTAAGTGGTTTGTGGTAATTTAATGGGGAACGCGTCTTAACTTAACACATGACTTGTCTTAGATTGCCTTTGCCTACCCTACTATATATGGGGATATTATATATGCGTAAATTGTTTTATAAAACAGCGGCGTTCAGTTCTGCTACATTTTCCGGTGTTTTTAGTCATTTTTTTTAAGTGCCGTACATCACATGGCAGAGTAGGCAAGAGAACTTGGGAACCTATTTTTAAGACACTCCGTTACCTATATTTTGCCGATTTTGTGACTCTACATGTTGAGTGGGATAACTCACCGCCGCGTTTTGCCTTGTTACCAGAGCGTAGAAATGAAAATATTATGTAATACCTACTTTTACTTCATTTCTTCAAGTGGCAATTGAACCCAAAACCTGTCTCTCTCTCTTCTCTTACAACAGTATAAATAGTCATATAACTATAACTATCTAACTCAGGCACCATTATTTGTGAGTTAAAGTACTAACAGCGTTTCCTATACTATCTATACCGTGCAGTGTTAGGTCAATGCACTAGTCGCAGTTCATTCACCCCACTTCCACTTATAAAAGGTGAATACGCTACGATCTATAACCTAAGCTATCGATTTAGTGTTGTATTAAATAATCGTTCTTTTTTTTCTAGGGTTAGGTAATTTAGAGAAAAATGTAGAAAATTGTTTCCATTTTCTCTCTTTCTCTCTCTCAGCTTCACGCTGTATCCCGCACATGGCAGGGTAGGCAGAGGGAACTTGGGAACCTAGTGTTAAGACACTCCGTTCCACTTCCGCTCTCCACTTTCCGCCAATTTTCCATTTTCCTTTTGAGAAAATTGTCAGTGTCTTCATTGTATGTTATGTTTTAATTGTATTAGATGTATCCCTCGCAGGATAGGCAGAGGGAACTTGGAAACCTAGTGTTCGGACACTCCGTTATATTCCCTTTCTATTTGTTTGAGTGGAGATCGAATTCATAACCAGTCACGCTTACAGTCGCGCGTTCTACTCTTGTTTTACATATAATCTTCGTAGTCAACGATTAGGCTACAAGGGTTATACGTAAAACTACAAAAATACTACCATGCAATAGTCCATAAATCTTGGGAAGATTCAATATATTTTATAAATAAATAATAATATCAATATATTTTCTTTATAAAAATAAAGAACAAAATGAACGTCTTTATTCCGCTAAAATTTAACCTTATGGAAAAATTATTCTAAACGACGACTTCGGGTCGAGATTGTAAGAATCTTTCACGATTTATTTTGTTTCAAAATTGTGATAGGAAATTGCCTTGTATTTTTATAATTTTAGTACGAAAGTCTGCTTTTGTCATGTTATTTATGATGAAGATTTGCTGTTTACTGTGCTTCAGTTTTTTTAGTTCACCTTGTATCCCTAACATGTCAGAGCAAGCAGAGGGAACCTTGTTAAAATACTCCGATCCAATAAAGACATTTCCGTCTTCCACTTCCTTTTGGGTACACGCAGTGTCTCAAAACTTGGGCAGAATGTGGTCCCCTTTGCCTACTCCGCTAAACGAAAAGAGGGCGCAATCAATTTGTTTAATTCAAAAATATCCACCAAAAATTCTCCCTGAAATAAATTATTTTTGGTTTATGTGGAAAAATATTTTCGTCTCATATTGTTTTACCGAGATTCTCTAAAGCTGTTAGCCATTGTTAGCTATTGGCATTGAAGTATTGTGCCACTAAGAATGAATGGTTGTACAATGTAGAAACTTCACCATACATTCGTTTTGTTAGTTTGTTCAGGGACATTTATTTACCTCCGAGTCAAATGTCACACTTTTATTATAAGAATTGTTATAGAATTATTATTGCAGCCTGAAGTGTATGTTATAATATACAAAAGTGGTACATGTGGCGACAGTGGCTAATTGTGGCGCAGTTGCATTAGCGACCGTGAAAGCGTCAGGTTGTTGGTTCGATTCGCGCTCGAGGAAATGTTTAATAGAGAAACATTTAATAATAAGAGGCACAGTGTAGCTTTAAGGAACAATGCCTCCAGAATTTAGCAGAAAATGGAGAATAGAAGTGTATTAATGAGAACGGAGGATAGTAGGTTCCCAGGTTCCCTCTGCCCTTCTAGACTCTAGATAAATGTTATTGTGTTTTATACTTATTTTATTAATTTAAAGTATGTTTTTTGCAAGATTTCAAATCAAAAATCAGCGTTCTTCATTCCATATTTGTTGTAACTATGTACTGTACCAAATTTCATGAATCATCCGGTTATGAAAGGATTTTTTCCCTTTCAATAGTTGTGTCAGCAATTGACATAGTAATTTTCAAGTATTGGTTAGATTTCTATACTATATAAATAGTTTTGTAAAATTAAATTATTAATAAGCAGAAGAAACTTGGTGTGAACTAGTGCAAAATCACTACGGTCCCATCAAGTTACTTTTTTCCAATTTTTCGTGAGTTTGAGTGGCGAAACCCATCGCTCTCAATTTATAGCTACATATATACATACATATATAAAGAGTGGAAAAAAAACAAAAGGGTCACGAAAAGCACCTACTTTATTCCTTTTTACAAAACTCGTGTGTATTAGGTGGCTATTTCTGGGTCCTTTTTAAAAATACACTACTGCGGCTAAAGGAAATTTATATGGATATTAAAACAACGAAAAAACTTGACTTCAAATTGAAGTACAATCGATCGAATATTATTTGAAAATAACAGAAAATTATGCTAATATTAATATAATTGTTATTAATATCAGGATAACTTACTTTCATAAAATTAATACAAATTTGGAAACAATATTAAGACACTCTTTGCCACTTTACGCTGAAATTAAGACATTGTGTGTTGAGTGGTGGAACTAAACTCCGCACTTTCCGTTTTAACCAAAGCGCAGCATTTACTTTGCCTTGTAACCTGAGTGAAGAAGAATTAAAAATATTAAATATTTTAGTTTTTTGAGTGGAGACTGTACCCACAGTGCGGTAGAGCCTGTGACTGTAACAGCTATAGTTGTTGGTCATACATTGTAGTAATTTCCTAGTTTTATTAGATGGGAGAAAGCGTGGCGTTAAGTTCAAAATTTCAAAAAAATAATAGAAAGGGGGTTTGAAGTGTCCAGACACTCAGTTTTGTCTAACCTTTGTCAAAAAATAACACTCAACGGTAAGTGAAAGTTGCTATTAGTATGACGTCGTGGATTCACATATGTATTCAATATGCCATTGTATTATTTATTTTTGCGATATTGCTTATTCATACGTTAAATGTGAATTTTTTCTTGGTCTATGCAATAATATATTTTGAAATAATAGTTTTTTTTTTCACTTTTTTTGATATATTCGTATACTCCATTAAAATTTCCTATTTTTTAGGAAAAATAGGGAAACTCTTTTCTGATATTTCTGCTTTGTTCAACAAAAATCTGTTCAAATTGGCTTAGGCAGTTTAAAATAGACCGTGTGAGAATAACAGATAGTTTTAGACCTTCGTTTTAATAAAAAAAAATAAAGGCTTATGTGTTCATAAAAACTAAAAAACATTGCAAGCAAATTTTAAAAGAGAGAAGATCAAAAATATCAATAGTAGTAATTTTTTTGACCTCGATGCAAAAAAAGGGGTGTTAGGAGGTTGAACAGTCTGTTTATTTGTCGGTGTGTCTGTCTATGGCACTTTAGCTCTGGAATTAATGAACTGATTTGAATGTGGATTATTTAATCGATAGCCTTGTTTATGGTCCTTAGCTATGTTCTATGGAAATTGAATTAGTCTACGTAATTAGTAATAACTTTGTAATTACTTTTTTTATTGAATTCTTGAAGCCAAGAGCTATATACACTTTTCCAAGATGAGTTACTGACTTTTTTTCGGGGATTTTTACATTTTCGCATAAAATAGGGCAAGAAAAAAAGCTAGTTTTAATATATTGTTGTTTTTTCTACTATACTTGAATCAATTGTATTGAATAGGTAGTTTTCAGTGACCTAATCTTACTAGGGCGGAGAGCTGCAAATAATTCATATCCTCGATTGGGGATTAAACTCACATTTTTCGAATTTAGAATCAGATCTAGCAAGGCGATCAAATTTTTTTTAAAGCTTCTCTCTGTATCCTACACGTAGGCAGCGGGAACGTGAGAATCTAGTGTTAGGACACTCCGTTTCCATTCAGATATTTCGTTTCGTTGATTTTTTTTAGAATTGGACGTCGAGTGGCGGATGCTTTGCCTTGTTAACAGAATGAGGAAAAGGAAATATTAAATATTTCATTTTCTTGAATTGGGAGTCGAACCCGTAACCTCTCCCGTTTACAGTCGCTTGTACCCGTACACTACGACTGGCCTTTTCAAATTTAAAATATGACTGTACAAAAGTAAACATGCATAGAATAAATAAATATAGAACGGACTATATAAAAACAACACAATGTATGCTGCGTTTTGTTTTTTTTTTTAAATATGTAAAAGAGAATGAGTGAATGTAGGTTAAAAAAATGTATTTATTTTTTTAAAGTAAAAAAATAATTTCGCTTTGAACGGTGTGTATAGGTTCCCTAACTAGGTTCCTAGCGGGAACCTATACTCACCGTTTGAAATTCTCTGCCGAATTTACCAAGCATCATGTATTAAATAGTAAAACTTAACGCCGCGTTTTGTACAGTTACCGGATCGGGGACAATAAAATATTAAATGAGTTATTACATTAAGTGGATATATATATATATATATATATATATATATATATATATATATATATATATATATATATATATATATATATATATAAAATCTGTTACTTTAAAATAACTGTCTGTTGTCAAATTAATGTCAAATAATTGTTTTTGTTATCCTGTGATTTCCCGTGGGATCGGGTTTCACGCGGGAAAATATTCTTATAATGTTAAATACAACTAGTTTTTCAATCAATATCAAATAAATCCTATAAACATCATATCATCAACAAACTTTCACTAAAAACCTACAAATAATAGTAAACATTAGTATAGTTCAAGCAGGTGAAGTTGCAAGTAAGAAATAAAATTATATATTTCTTAACAACATTTAAATATATTTAATATTTAAAATATAGGAAATAGGATAACAAAACTTTCAATTTGCCAAAAGCATATCAATTTCGTAAGCTATTTATCCCTTTGGTATGTAATTTCCGTATTTAGGGTCGCCTTACGACCCGTCCTTATCTTTACGTAGTGCGACCGTCGAAGGCTTCTTGTCTTCATATAGAAAAGAAATTTGGATAAAATGTATTAAAATGTTTCTCGAAGAATGTTATAAGTAGGTACAATTTGTATTTTGATATTTATTTACTTTAATTTCTAACACCCGACTCAAAAATGAAAACGATTGAATGAAACGGGATTAGAACCTGCGCTTTTTGGAAACCGTCCAAGCACTCTGACCACTAAGCCATACGTTCTCATCAAGCTACATCAAAATTCTTATACGCATATTACAATTTATTTACGTCATTAGCATCTGCGTCAAAAAAATTCTACCCAATATTTATTTAGAATAATCGTTTGAAAAGAGAAAAAATATTAATTAAATATTTTTGCTAATTTTAAACTGTTAATCCACACTCAGGAACGAAAAATAATTATTTAGAAGACGCATAAAAAATTTAACGTAGCGGGTTTTGAATGCACTCCCTCTTGGAAACCGTCAAGCATTCTGACCAAATTTCTTTACTTTAACCACATAATTATCTAATGTCCGTACTTAATTAAAATTAAATAGAAAATCTACACAAAAATATAAATATTAAAACGTTTTACAATAAAAAAGAAAACAAAATATGTCCTTATATTTAAAGTTTACTACCCATTTTCTACTCACTTCAGCTTTCGCGTCACAGCTGTAAAATTCTATAGAGAGCTTCAAGCTGTAAACTTTTATCGGAACGGTTATCTTACGAGTCTGACAGATAGTTGGGGCTAGTTGACTTTAACGAGTGCCAGCCATTTGTCTCTTTATTACAGTTATCTTTTGTACGTTAAAAGATAGTTTTTTTATTTGATAATAAACAATTTTTGTACTGAAAATTTTTAAATTACAATTATTTATATATCATTGAGTTATAGATCTGTTTTTGTGGCTTTTTCTTTTATTTTTCAGCTACACACTGTGTCTCGCACATGGCAGAGTAGGCAGAGGGAACTTGGGAACCTGGTGTTAAGGCACACTGTTACGATCCTCACTCTCCGCCGAATTTGACCCATTGCATGTTGAGTGGTGAAACTTTACACTTCCGTATTGACTTTACCACAGTGAAGAAATAAAAATATTCATAATTAAATTTGAAAATACAAAAAAATTCGCTTTCTCGTATGGGATCGAACTCACAACCTGTTGCAGTTTACAGGTACGTACTTGTGCCGCTGCGCTACAACAGTCTGGTTTTTTGTTACGTACTTTTCATATATTTTTATCAAAGGACCATTAATATATTTCTGTTTCTTTCCATTCTAAAGGCATTAAGTGTTGAGTGATACTATTTGAAAGTATAAATTTAAAAGTGCATGTAGTAGAGAGTATAAAACAGTTCGAAATTTTGAATTTGTAGGAACCTGACCTGATTACAAACGCGACGGTCGTGCGTAGGGTACTCTCGTACTGTGATATACTCCGACGCCCGTTT
>DWMZ01002712.1:0-13712 GCA_018249855.1 Eueides tales michaeli | reverse complement strand
AATTTAAAAGTTCAAATGTTGAACTGTTGAACTGTTGAAACGTTGAACTGTTAATTTAATTTGTTTTTTTCCCAATTGCATTTAAAATATATATTTATTTAATATTGCTTTTAATTATTTTCCTTGTGATCGTAAGTAACCCATCTTTTAGACATTAGGAAGTTAAGTCTCAAATTGATTTCTCATACATTTGAGGTTAAGACATCAGATGGTACATATTTTTCAATAAGATATTTGCCATAAGAAGTTTATTTAATACCTACGATAAAATCTCAACAACGTCGCATTACTGTGACTCAGAGCTCTTTCGATGAAAAGTCAAGAGATCCTTTTATCTTTCTTACGTTCGTTTTTCTTCTATAACTATGCACTATTTGCTAGCTTTGCTAGCTTCTAACAAATAAAATAAAGTGCAAGGGCATTATGCTATTGAAGGTCTCAATTTAATACTCAGCTTCACGCTGTATCCCACACATGGCAGGGTAGGCAGAGGGAACTTGGGAACCTAGTGTTAAGACACTTTTGACAACATATTATCACGGTAACAAAGTGGGGTTCGGAGGTGAAACGGAGGGTCTTAACACTAGGTTCCCAAGAACCAGAGGGTTCTTGCCTACCCTACCATGTGCGGGATACAGCGTGAAGCTGAGTATCATGGTAACAGTATTTCTGATTAATCCCTTATGCTTCAATAAAGTCATTTTAGTAATAATGGTAATTTAGTTAAGTAACACTTGTGTATCGTCGAGCTTAAAGTGAATTTAAAATTTAAAACATCTCAGCTTTGCATATAATTACTGAGAAGGTTAAGAATCTTAAGATAATATATTTATAAAACATTTTTTTTTTCAGATTAAATATAATAAATAACATAATTAATATTTTCAAGACTTTATTAATATTTTATTAATTATTTAAAAAAATAGACTGAAAATTTTAAGCAACTACATTATCAGTTTTCTGACCAAAACTGAGATAAAGCGTGTTGTCGGCTCACGCATTGTCTCAGTTGCGGTCAGAGAACAACGTGCATTGTATTGCGAGAACAAAAATTAATTAAGCATTTTTTTATTTGGGGATTAATTTCACAGTTTCTTTGTTATAAAGAAGCTTATAGAAATAAATAAGTCGGTTAATGGGACAGCGGCACAAGCGTAACAGTAACCGACAGGTTGTGGGTTCGATTCCCAGTCGAGGAAATGAAATATTTAATATTTTCAATTTAAATATTTAATGTTTCATTTCTTCGCTCTGGTAATAAGACAAAAAGCACGGTGTTGAGCCGACATATAATACAATATACGAACAATTGACGTCAGAAAGAAAAAAAAATCTGAGACATTTTATTAGAGCATTTCCGTTATAAGTTTGCGGAAGTGCTCTGGACTTCTTTTGGTAATGGATATTATATAGTAGAACAAGGCCTGTCGTGGCTCAATGGCACCAACGTCCGTAAAGGTTGTGAGTTTAAATCCTACTAGAGAAGATGAAATAATTTTAAGTTTTAATTTTTTGTATTTTGGTAACAAGGCAAAGCATAGAACTGAGTTCCGCAACACGCAATGCTTCCGGGATCCGGCGGAGAATGGGGAACGTAAGTAATTTATAGGGCACAGAGTGTCTTAACACTAATTTCCAAGGTTCCTTTGTCTACCCTACATATGGGATACAGCGTGAAGCTAAAAAGATATACCTGTACATTTGTAGCAGATTAAATTTTCGTGAGATATATGTGTCTATGGATTTTGGCAATATGTGAAGGTCAGAGTGTCTTGACACTATTAAAAACAACTAATAGGGTATCCTGCTCAAAATAAGGTAGGCAGAGGAAACCTGAATACCTGAATACTTGGAAACGTTAAGGCATTTCCATTCCTCACTTTCTGCTGAATCCTGGAGATATGCTTGCCAAGTAGTGGAACTCATCGTCATAATTTGTCGCTATTACCAAAGAGTGGAAAAGAAAATCATAAATATTTTATTTCCTGAAGTGGGGATCGAACCCACAACCTGCCGCGCCTATCGTTGTACACTTATGCCTCTGCGTCACAACTTTCCCCAAAAACATAACATTTAAAAATATTCAAACATGTTCACGCAATTAAAAACCAGATTTATTTAAATTATACCAGAAATTACCCTAAAAATTAATAAAACAATGATTTTCTATAGAGTAGAGATATTTCATACTTAATGTGGGTGTAGATGGCCGACATAAATAGGTGGTTTATGTTATGACAATTCCGCTTTACAACAGTTCTTTGTCCTAAGACGATTAGTATATAATGACTTAATTAAACCACCCAAGTGCGAGTTGGACTCAAGCTTAATTGGTTCCGTAACATTATCTATAAAAAGGAAAAAATATTTCTAAAGCATCGTTTGTTTTATTTAAATTTTTTAAAGTGTTTTTATAACTAAATATTCTGTAAATATTTTATATGTCTACCTTGCCTGTTTGTTGTATGGCTTCCATCTATGAGCCTTCTTATTTAGAAAACGCAGCGGGATTTGAACCTGCGCCTCTTGGATTTTTACATGTTTTTTTTTGTATAAGTATTCTTCTTAATTAAGAGTCCTCTCTTAACATTTTAGGATTAGTCAAAATATATTTTTATTACGTATTTTAGTGTACATTGTAATAATGAAAATTTCTATATTTAATGATATTTTATATATTTTCGCATAGCAAGATAGGTAGAGGCAACCTAGGAACCTAGTGTAAGGGAACCTAGGAACCTACACTCCGCTCCCATAAAGGTATTGTTGATTGTTGAGAATCAGGACTTAACGCCACGCTTTGCCTCAATATCAGAGCGAGGAAAAGGAAAATATTGAATATTTAACTTCCTGTCGTGGGGATCAAACCCACAACCTGTCGCGTCAACAGTCGCACGCAAAAATAGATAGAAATATATATAGAAATATAAGTAAAATAGACATATATAGAAACATATATAAAATATTAGACTGTATACATAAATAATTTTACAAATTAAAACTATAAAACTATAACTAGAAATATGTCGAATAAAAGTGTAACTAGGCCTGCTAGTCTCTCTGTAGCGGTAAGAACAAGTGACAAGACAGAAATAGACAGTAAGAAGAAGATGACATCGAAGCCACAAATTGTGACAAAAGAAACTCACTTGCAACATGCATCATCGCAAGAGGAGCCTGAAAGACTCAGAGGAACGGCAAACGAGCTGTACCAGGACGCAAAACTGCATCTGGAGCAATCTGGAAATCTTAAAACTAGCATAAAACAGACAGTGATAGGAAATTTAGCCAAGATGTTCGAAATTATATTAAGCCTGGACGAGGAAAGACTCCTACTAACGACAAGAGTCCATCAGTTAAAAGCAAGAATAGAAGGAGGACAAAATAGAGAGCTTATTGAAGAAATAAAAGAACAAAGAGAAATTGCAAAAGAAACAAGAGAGGACTTAAAGCAAATGAGAGAGGACATGGGAAGACTTGAAAGAGAGATTAAGATTAAAGAACAGAGGGAGACAGTGACGTACGCTGAGGTGGCCAGAAACAGCAGCCCGGCGATAAGTAAGGTCCCGATTGGAAACCCGATGCACTCTATTATAGTGTCGTCGTCAAACGTCATTGATAGCGCAGAGGACGTCTTAAACAAGATCCGCACCGCCGTCGAAGCCAAGTCAACTGGCATAAGAGTGGATCGGGTCAGAAAAGCGAAAGACCAGAAAGTGATAATAGGCTGTGAAAGCAAGGACGATCTGCAAAAGGTGAGGGAAAAGCTCACGTCAAGACAAACGGACCTTAAAGTTGAGCCCAAGCAAAATAAGGATCCTTTAGTAATAATACGGAACGTTTTGTCGTATAATACTGACGAGGACATTTTAAACTCCCTAAAAATACAGAATGCCGGCATTTTGAGCCACATAAAAGAGGACGAGTATAGGGCCTCCTTCAAATATCGCCGGCGGGCCAGGAACCAGCACGAGAGCCACGTGGTACTCCAAGTATCGCCAAAGATCTGGCAAGCACTGATGGAGGCAGGGAGAATTCACATAGACCTGCAAAGGGTCGAGGTGAAGGACCAGTCTCCCTTGATCCAGTGCTCGCGGTGCTTGGGGTACGGTCACGGTAAAAAGCTGTGTACAGACACCGTCGATAAGTGCAGTCACTGTACCGGACCGCACTTAAGAATTGACTGCCCGACAAGGTTGGCAGGAGGAGAGCCAACGTGCAGCAATTGCAGTGAAGCAAAATTAGAACAATGCGATCACAACAGCTTCGACGACAACTGCCCGGTGAGGAAAAAGTGGGACAGCTTGGCCAGAACATCTGTGGCTTACTGCTGAGGTTGTTTCAGGCTCCCAAACCGTAAGAGTCACAGCAAAAACATACAAAAACAGTAAATGTTCAAAAACTCTAAACTCAAAAATTAAATTAAATAGTAAAATTACAAAAAGGAAACTGTTAAAAAGCAACATTAGTAAAAGTAACGTTAAAATAAATAAAAGTATCTTGTATAATTTTACTCTTAATTTTAAAATTAAATTAAATTGTAAAATTAAAAAGAGTCAACTTATAAAAAGTAATAGTAGTAAAAGTAGCGTTAAAGTAAATAAATGTATCTTGGGTTACTGTATAAACGTCTCTAAAATTATGGTTTGTAAAATGGAAGTTAAAAAAAAAAAATATGTATATATATGTACATGTACATGGTGAACATTATAGATGCATATATAAAAAAAAAAAATATATATATATATATATATATATATATATATATATATATATATATATATATATTATAAATAAATAAAAAAAAACAAATATAAAAATAAAAACACTTCCAAATGAATTCTTGTTAAATAAAACTAAACATAAGCTAAGAAATATGTATATAGAACCTATAATTTAAAATTATATGGTTGTTATATAAAAATTAGAATACATAGACACGTATATACACATAAGATATATAAATAAGTATAATAATAACTAGGCACTAAGAATTAGAATATAATATATATAATAAGAACTGCACAACATTAAACACATAAGTATAAATAAGTATCATCGTTACGCATTTGTACCTATAGCAGTTTTCTAGTATAATCATAAGGGAACACCCGACCTGGAAGTAAATCAAATTAAATTGTATAATATTACTCTTGCTAAATGCTCAAACCCAACCTCTATATTAAAAATTTCTCTGTAAACAAGGGCTCTGGTTACGCCAGAGGACAAGCGGGCCATTAAAAAAAAAAAAAAAAAAAAAAAAAAAAAAACCTCGCAGTACTTGGAACGACTCAATAGGAATTACAGTAAGGAGATTTTTTTCATAGCGTTCCAATGTGAGGTCCGATTCGTTCTTTTCACGCTCTCTGTTAGGATTGTAGATGCTAGGACGTCACTACCCAGTGCTTACAGTATTGACAGGTTGGAGCGTTAGCATCCATTGACGTTAGCATTGAGCATTGACGTTAGCATTGAGCATTGACGTTAGCATTGAGCATTGACGTTAGCATTGAGCATTGACGTTATTTTGACGTTTATTATATCTTCCACGTCAATGTCACTATCGTCATTTTTCTCGATTGCGGATAATGCTTGAAATACAAGCATTTTACCATCTTCATCGGCTACACTACATACTCCTTTTATGTTTACATCAAAAAATGCTCTTTAAGGTTTAGTTTAACTTGTTGAATTCGTAAGCACAATCACAAGAGGTCCGAATTATTAATACTGCTAACAGCTATCGGCACGCTCACTAAATCCGACTTCACAATACGGAATGTAGTCGCTATAAACGCGACAGATTGTGGATTCAATTCCAATCGAACAAATGAAATATTTAAAAAAATTTAAATACTTAATGTCTTCACTCTGAGGATAAAGCAGAGCGTCGTGTTGAATTTCCCCACTCATCACGCAATACCTCATAACTTGGCAGAGAGTGGTGAACGGAATGGAGAGTCTTGACTCTAGGTTCCCAAGTTCCCTCTGCTATCCTAGCGGCATACAGCATGAAGATAAACAAAACATGGACTTATCTCTTTACAACCATCCAACACATAAACATGATAAAATGAAACAATAAATACTATAAAATAAAATTTATTTATGTATTTAACTAATTATAAATAAATGAACGGATAAGCAGCGTTCCTATTACGACACTTCCATTCTCCACTTTCCGTTGAATCTGGAGGCATTGTATGTTTAGTTGCGGAACTCAACGCCGCGCTTTACTAAGTCACCAGAACAAGGAAATGAAAATATTAAATTATTAATTTCCCCCCACAACTTACGCAATAAATAAATAATATTACAATTAATTATAAATGAGGCCTGTCCTGGCGCAGCGGCACAAGCGTGTGACTGTAACCGACAGGTTCTGGGTTCGATCCCCAGTCGAAGAAATGAAATATTTAATATTTTCAATTTAAATATTTAATGTTTAATTTCTTCGCTCTGGTAATAATGTAAAGCGCGGTGTTGAGTTCCGCCACTCAACACGCAATGCCTCAAATTCGGCGGAAAGTGGGGAACGGAAGTGGAACGGAGTGTAGGCACAAGGCAGGGTAGGCAGAGGGAATTCGGGAACACTAGGTTCCCGAGTTCCCTCTGCCTACCCTGCCTTGTGCAGCGTGAAGCTAAAAAAAAGTTATAAATGAACAATATAATAACTTTTAATATGTAAATAAAATAACAACATATATCTACTAACTTCACGCTTTGTTCCGCAGCTTGTTTAGTGACGGAACTCAACGCCGCATTATTCTGTTACAGCGATAAATTAATTAACAGTCAGTTAGTTATCAAACACACGACCATCACCTTTACAATTGGATATTTTCAATTTGTCACTGCTATACTGTTATTATTTTATTTACAATTTAATACTAAAATAAAAAGCTATATAAAACATACTAAATTTAAAAACGTATAAAAAATTTGAACGAAGTAGGATTTGAACCCGCGCCTCTTGGAATTCGTCCAATCGCTCTGACCACTAAGCCATTCGTTCGAACGATTAAGAACGAATGGCTTAGTGGTCGGAGCGCTTAGTATTTTTCTTTCCCAAATGTGGAATAACACTTTAAAAATAGTAAAAATATATAAAACATATTCTTTTATTCTTTTATTCTACGTATCAATAGTTAAAAATAGTAATAAAAAAAAAGAAAACTTATAAAATGTAATTAGACACAATTATACATACGAAAATGAATTTATACAAGCAAAATAAAACATTTATACAAGTGAAATAAAAATATAAGACTAAGCTTGAGTGTAATAACGAAATAAGTATGCATAGAAGCTAAAAATTACGAATAACAATAAATTATTTCACTGTGGAAAACGGAACGGAGTGTCTTAACCTAGTGTTAAGACACTACGTTCCGTTCCCCACATTGAAATTGGACACTAGGTTAACTTTACTTAACACTAGGTTCCCAAGTTTCCCCTGCCTACTTTGCCATGTGCGGGATACAGCGTGAAGATAAAAAGCATTTCATTATTGTTTTATTAAAATAATATATAAATATTTCTCATATAGTTGAATTAACTAAAATTTTTGGCGCAGTGGCCCAAGCATTACAAACGACAGGTTGCGAGTTCGATCCCCGCTGAAGGAATTCTATATATGTATAATATTTATTATATATATATATATATTTTATTTTATTATATGTATAATATTTTCTATAAATATATAATATTTATTATATCAATACCATATGTTCAGACTGGCTTGATTATAGCTTTATATATGAGTATATTATTTTCCATAGTGACATGTGATCTTCCACATATTAGCCAGATCCGGTTTCTAAGCCGTACAATTTGAATATATATTGAACGTAAAATATTAAACACTATTATAATTTCCCCACTCCTGCAATAACACAGCGGTGTTCTGACACCAGGTTCCCGGGTTCCCCATCACACAGTGACCCCCACGTGCCCCAGCGCGGCGGACAGCTGCTTCAGGTGCACGCGCAGCGCGGGCGGCGGTATGCCCCTGCGCGCGGCGATCACCTTGAACGCGTTCAAATACTCCAGTTCTGAGAATTGGGGGCCCTTTTCTTTGACAGACGTTATTATTTCCTATGGGGAATAAAATATCATTTAATATGTACATATAGAAAAATTAATTAAATAATTAGTAGACGGTTTATGGAAAAATTCGGCTTTTGATCTCCATCACTCCTTGAACAATGGGTATCGGAACGGAGTGTCTTAACACTGAATTAACAAGTACTCTCTGCCTACCCTTATACTTAGCGTTGGGTTACCTCCTTCCTATCATTTAAATGAGATATGGCGTCAATTAAAAAAGTCTAATTTACAGTGTAGTTTCTTTGCCAGATATGTGTACCAAAATGACAAAGTTTATAATATAAAACAATATTGTCAAAATTACTGAAGCCTCTTAAAGTGGCGCCGTGCGACTATTGACGCTATAATTAGTGAGTCCGAATCCCATTCGTGGAAATTAATTTCACTTTTTCTCTCTCATAATAAGACAAACACACAACAACAATTTCTAATTAATTTGGCGGGAAACAGGCTAAGGTTACGGAGTGTCTCAAAACTAGGTTCCCCAAGTTCCCCTTTGCCTATAAAACACTTACTTCAGGCGTACAAGCCAACAAATGCAAGTACGCATGTGCCCCATGCAGCCCGTCATGAGGCAACGACAGAGCCGCGAGGCAGTGTCTCAGCGCGGCCAATCGGGCGGCCTCTGCTCCTGCGTCCCTCTCCACACCGCCACCCCTCGCAGCTAGAGCGTTTCCCATTGGTGCAGAGCCACTTGACGCCCCGCCCCCGGAAGGCCCGAGCCCTCCTATTGCCGCAGAGTTGGCCACGCCCACTTGCGTGGCGCCGCCGCCCGCACTCTGCCAACGCCAGACGACAGCGGAGGACATCATCTCACCGATGCCGCACATTATATACTGAAAAAAAAAAAAATTAAGATATAGTATCGAAATACTACTCGAGAATCCCACGGTGAGTAAGTATATTATGTTCCCTCTGCCTGCCCTAAGTGTAGATCGAAAAAAAAAAATATTTTTACTAAAATTGTAAAAAGTGTAGTGAAGTGTCACTTAGAAAAGAAAAATATTAATTATAAAAACGTATGAAAAAACTCAATGAGAACTTATGGCTAAGTTTGTCAGAGCGCTTGGACGGTTCCCAAGAGGCGCGGGTTCGAATCCTGCTACGTTCAAATTTTTAGACTTTTCAAAATAAGTACGTATGTGTGTATTAATAAACAAAATATGATCTAATGAATTACTTGCTAACTTAAAAAGAACTACTTTGCACTGGTCTTTTACACATGATCAATCAAACAAAACGAACAAACAAAATCATGAAAAATCAAAAAATCAAAACAGTAGAAACGACGTTTCAACTGCTGACGTGGGCTCCGATTTAGTAAGCGTGCCAAAATCTGTCAGTTGTATTAATAATTCGGACCCCTTGTGAGTGTGCTTAAGAATTCAACAAGTTAAACATAACCGAACAGAGCATTGTTTGATATAAACATGAGTGGAGTATGTAATGTAGTGTAGTCGATGAAGATAGTAAAATGCTTGTTTCAAGCATTTTTCGTAATCGAGGTAAGAGACGATAGTGACATTGACGTGGAAAATCAAAATAATGTCAATGCTCACGATGCTAACGCTCCGACCAGTCAGTTTTATATGCACTAGTCAAGTCACATGTATCGTCAAAGTCACACGAATTGCCGCATCTGTGGTACGCTATAACCGCTCCCTAATACAAAGTGTCAACGTCAGATGTCAGATGTCAACGTCAGCTGTCAGATGTCAACGTCAGCTGTCAGCTGTCAGCTGTCAACACTCACGCTGCGGGCCCGCGGCGCCAGCAGCGCGCCGGCGCGCTCGTGGAAGGCGAGCAGGCGCTGCGCGAGGCGCGACGCGCCGCCCGCCTCTTCTCCGTCACCTCGCTCTTCTCCGCCCAGGTAGTGGAAGCACTCTATGCGCATCTGCGGGATGGACGGTTCACGCTGTAGCCCGCACGTGGCACGGTGGGCCTCTAGTGTTAAGACACTCCGTTCTAAGATCAATCAATCTTAGAACGATTGCGTTTGCAACTAACTATGTCTTGTTAATAGAGGGAAGAAGAGAATATAAAATATTTAGTTATATCAAGTGGGGATCGAACCCGCAACCTACCGTAGTCGCGTGTTTACAATCCCATGCACTCCTGCACCACAAAAGAGTTCTATACAATTGTTATATATATATTTCTCTGTACCATTGTTACTAAAAAAAAATTTTTTCTTACATATATTTATTGTGATACAAGCTTAAATATACATCTAAAAATAGGAGGAAAGTAGGGTATGTTATATGACTAGGTTCCCATGTTTCCTCTGCCTATCATCTTAAATGCGAGATACAGCGTGAAGCTGAAAAAAATATTCCACAAGCAACTAACAAGAAAAATATATACAATATATATATTACACTTTGGCACTAAAAAAAAAGAATTATTAAATATATTAATAACAAATATTATACGAGTGTCCCAATAGGGAATGGTATGGTAACAACACAAGGTTCCCTAGGTTCCCTATAGAATAAAGCTACGAAAAAAAGGTGACAAGTCTCACCTCCAAATGTAAAAACAGAAGGCACTTGTTGGCTATTTCATCAAATATGGCGGCGGCGGCCGATATGTCGTTGTGGAACTTCTCCGGTAACCTCAGGTTCCCGCCGGAGGGCGACGGACTGCTTAATATGGAGGGAATCGTTTTAATTTTTGTGCTCAGCCAATTCTAAAATAAATAATTTAGTAAATTTGAATTAAATATTATTTTTACAAAACATATGATATTTTAAAAGTAGTGGGGGAAATTGATTTTTTTAGGAAATATATTAACTAACTTATATTCAGTTTCACGCTGTATCCCGCACATGTCAGGGTAGGCAGAGGGAAGTTGGGAACGTAGTGTCAAGACACTCCGTCTCCATTGTGTGTTTTGACCGGGGCAATTCAATACCGCGCTTTGCCTTGTTACTAGAGCAACGAAATGAAAATATTAAACATTTAATTTCCTCGACTGGGAATCGAACCCACGACCTATAAAATTTTCTTTTAAATTCCTTTTAAATAACTAGTGTAACAAAGTGCACTTACCATGCTCTCACACATCAGGGCCAGGTCTACCAGAGTGTTGATATCTGCCACTATTTCTCGTTTGGACACTTCTCCGTCTCCCAAGCTAGTGCCCAAAGTCTCCGCTTCACGCTCGTACGATTGTTTTAATTCCTGAAATGTAACATTTATTGAATATTAGATTATTTGATCTTCAGTGGGGGGAATTTAACGAGTTCTTTCTTTTTATTAGTGTTATTTTTGCTCATATATGATTTTTAATAGGTATGTATATTTAATATAGGTTAAATTACTTTTAAATTCTTATGCGCAGTTTATATTAAGATTGTTCTTAGAAATTAGGAACGGGATTGTCTTAATAGGATTGTAGTATGTTAAAATATTGTATTTTTATTTTATCTTCACGGTGGATTAAGCACGAGACAGGGTAGGCAGAGGGAACCCGGGAACCTAGTGTTAAGACACTCCGTTCCACTTCCGTTCCGCACTTTCCGCCGAATTTGAGGCATCGCTTGTTGAGTGGCGGAGCTCAACACCACGCTTTGCCTTATTACCAGAGCAAAAAAAAACGAAACTTTAAATATTTAAATTGAAAATATTAAATAATTCATTTCCTCGACTGGGAATCGAACCCAGAACCTATAACACAGTTTATGGCGTTGCGCTACGACAGCCCTCATATTGTATTAATATCATATTACATCGCCCTGAAACAAAAAATAATTTTACATACAAAAATACCATCAAAAACACAAAATTTCCTACGCAACAATAATAAAAGCAACAAATACCTGATTAGAGAAGGTAATATTCTCCACCGCGGCTCTATAGTTGGGCAGCGTCTGCAGGAAGCGCACTATATCGTCGTCGGCGAGCCAGCGCGCCGCGCGCGTGCCCGCGCCCGCGCACTGCCGCGCGTGCGCCGCGCGCGCCTGCGCCGCCGCCGCGCCTGCGGGCAGCCGCGGTCAGTGGGCTCGGATAGAACATGCGTGTGTGTGGGTGGGTGTGTGTGTGTGTGTGTGTGTGTGTGTGTGTGTGCGTGTGTGTGGGTGTGTGTGCGTGTGTGTGCGTGTGTGTGGGTGTGTGTGTGTAAAAACAGAAGGCACTTGTTTGCTATTTTATCAAATATGGCGGCGGCGGCTGATATGTCGTTGTGGAACTTCTCGTGTGTGTGTGTCCTTGTAAATTAACTATAGCGTCCTTGTAAATTAACTGAGCGATATGTATATGTATAGATGTTTGTGTCCTAAAAAACCTGTCGTGACGCAACGGCACATGCGTGCGACTGTAATCGACAGGTTGTGGGTTCGATTCCCACTCGAGGAAATTAAATATTTAATTTTTTTTAATTTGAAATATTTAATGTTTTCATTTATTCGCTCTAGTAACAAGGCAAAAAGAGAATTAGGTACTTGCTGTATTCTCCACACGGTTAATGAGAATTTAGTGTTGAGACACTTTGTTACTGATTTGTTGATATATTATGTGTTGTCTAGTGAGTTTAATATAATTTTGTCTTGTTATTAGTGTGTTGAAATGTTTTTAGTCCATTAATTTGTTTTCGGTTGCAAATTTTTAACTATGATGAAAAATTTTAAATTATAAAAATGGAATTGCTCATATAATCGGTGAACTACACAATTAAATAAAATTTATAATTCAACAAAGAAACAAATCAGAATTAACAAATAATAAGACAAATTCATACTTAAGAACAGAAAAAACCCATCCACTTCGGTAACAAGACAAAGCGCTGCGTTAAAGAACCATCACTTACGAACAATGTCTCTAAACTAGGCGGCACATGGTTCACAAAATGTCTGAACATTAAATTCTCTCAGCCAAACTTTCCATATTCACGATACAGTGTGAAACAAAACTTTTCAAATAAAGATATATAGCGTTATCTATTTATACAAACTGACATACAAATACAAAACTTAAATGAATAATTTAAATTTCCGTTACGTACAAACATACTATAAAAACTAAGAAAATCGTATTAATAAAATATAGACCTGAGATCTACCTTTATATAGGGGCACAAGTGTGCCACTATGAACACGACAAGGTTGAGAGTTCGATCACTACTCAAAAAAAATGAAATATTTTAATATTTTCATTATCTAACTCTGGTAACGATGCCAAATATAATATTGACCACCAAATAAAACGAATACTCAAAAAGCGGAAAACGTCAGTGTCACAATGGGAACGAACCGCTAACACTAGTTTCCCAAACACCCTCTACTTATGTTGCTAGACAAAAAAAATGAAACGAATAAAAAATTAAAGTAAAACAAAAAAAAAAAAACAAAGTAATATATAAAAGTTACGGAAATAAAAATACTTTCACGTTCACAGTACTCTCAGATAATCAGAGGGGTGCTTGAGAACATTATGTTCACCACAAACAAAACACCTTCTAATAATAATAATGAGTAGAGAGAGAAGGAGACAGTACCGAGCGCGGCGGAGAGCGCGCGCGCGGCGGCCGCGCCCCCGCAGGCGCCGCAGCGCCGCGCCGCGCACGCGCACGCGCGCACCGCGCACCACCACGACACGCAGCA
>DWMZ01002711.1:0-13714 GCA_018249855.1 Eueides tales michaeli | reverse complement strand
GTGGCTTCGGCCACTGCGTTTCGCATTGAGTAATGCCGGGCCCCGGCGCCCATCCATCTTAAAGACCGGCAACGCTCCTGTAACTCTTATAGTGTTACACGGGGCCGTGGGCGGCGGTGATCACTTATCATCAGGTGACCCGTACGCTCGTTTGCCGTGTCTTTCCATAAAAAAAAAAAAAAAAAAAACAGAGTCTATTAAAAAACCAATCTATTAGAAAAACAGATTGCGTTAAATGCAGATAGAGTTCTATTTAATTAGGTCGTCCATTAAGCAGTGAGGTGCTTAATGTATGCAAGTCCATTAAAATCTTCAGGGAGAATTTACAATGTTAATATTCTTTATTATAGTGTAATATTAGTAAAATTATAGTAGAATG
Organism: Eueides tales michaeli; assembly: GCA_018249855.1. NCBI lineage: Eukaryota > Metazoa > Arthropoda > Insecta > Lepidoptera > Nymphalidae > Eueides > Eueides tales. The sequence continues at coordinate 13,335 of DWMZ01002711.1, read as the reverse complement.
TGTTAACATTTATGAAGGTGAAAAAGTGCTTGCTTAAATTGTTGTACAATTTCAAGCTCAATAGTAACGGAAATTATTTTTTTAACAAAATATAAATATTACAGTCAGTAATATTTATATTTTGTTAAAAAAATGTGCAGGTTAAAAAAATGTGCAAAAAGGTGCAGGGGTAAACTGTGCAAGTGTAAATGTGATAGATATAAAAAACAACATTATTTTCAAATTTTGATATATTAAATAGGTTATTCTTAATTAACTAATATTTTTCCTTAGGATTCGAATACTAAATACGTAGTATTCAATTTATTTTAACAAAGGTGTTCTATCAAGATATGCCGGAATGCCCTTCCGTTTGTGTATCTTGGTAAAATTATTTTTATTTACATAAAACACTTTTATTATAAGAACATTTAGTTTTTTGGCGTCTGTCTTTGCGCATCGACACAATCTTGTGACTGTAAACGACAGCTTAAGGGTTCAAAGAAGGGAAAAATTTAATATTTTCAAATTAAATATTTAATATTTTAAAACTAATTTTTAAAATTTTCATTTCTTTGCTCTGGTAACAACTCAAAGCGCGACGTTGAATTCTGCCGCTTAACACGGAATCCCTTAAATTCGGTGGAAAGTGTGGAACGGAACAGAGTGCCCTAATACAAGTCTCCCAAGCTCCATCTGTCTACCATGCTATGTGCGGGATACAGCGTGAAGCTGAGTGAGTGAGTATTCATTTTAAAACTTCCTTATCCCAAAAGGTAAAAACAGAACACTTTGCTATCCGTCTATCAAAACTGACAACAAAGTGATCCTATAAGTGTTGGTATTCGGAGATTATGGGGTCAAGTCATATCAAATATTCAGGTTTTTAATGGACCATTGGAGAATAAAAATAATTCAAATTGACGCAATAGACACATGCATTTAAGCATAGTTTCTAGTGCCTTTTGTATCAAATTTGCTTAACCAAATTTATAAGACACTTCCTATTGACTGATAGTTATGAATTTTGCCTGAAAAGTTTCAGGTTCTTCTCGTTTAGGGAGACAGAGGAAACCTGGGAACCTAATATTAAGAATTTTTTTACCTCACTGAAACACTGCCATTTTCCACTTAACACCCGAATTTTAAAGCATTGCTTGTTGTTTATTGAAATTTGACGCTGCGCTTTGTCTTATTACCAGAGCGAGTAAAGGAAAATATTAAATATTACATTCCCTCGAATGGGAAATATAATCAGTCGCATTTACTGACGCACACTGGTGATCCTGCCTTTTTCTGCCACGCGCCATCTAACTCAAATACTAAGCGAAAAGTTTATAGCATTTTAATATCTCTTTCTTCCCTTCATTTTATGATCCAACTTTGTAAAATACGTCTATAAAAGTTTTTGTAGTTAATTTTTTCACATTTTCAACAAGTCAACAAAAACTTGATTACTTTGAAATTGCGATATCTCGAGTGAAGTTAAAATTAATGTAAAGATTTCTTACAATTTGGCTAATAACAACAACTACGCATGGGTAGCTAGTTTAATTTAATCTCATATAGTTCCTCGAATAATCTTTATCCAGCTTACAAAAAGTACGACTTTCCTCAATTAAATAAATCGTTACAGTACATTAGAGTTATATATAGTCGAAGCCGTTGTGATACGAACGTTCGAACAAACGAACGAACGAAATGTGAACGCAACAGTTGTAGGACAGATTCTAAGAGGCACGGGTTCAAATCCTGCATCGTTCAAATTTTTATACGTTTTTAAATTTAGTAGAAATAAAGAATGCTGTCATAATAATTTTTGAATAAAACAAAAGCAAAATGTGATTTTGTTTAATGACCAACTCTCAGTAAAATATGTGGACTTAAAGAGATTAATATACATAGCCTTTCGGCGATCCATTAAAGCCTTTATAAATAATGTCTATTTCAAAGAATATTTACTTTATATCAAAGCAAGACTGGCTTTATTTCTGAGTAAAGAAGGTACAATACAATCCAGTATATTCGTATATTCGTATGTAAGTACTAACGACCCACACGCGGCTTCGCCCGCTTCCTATTTATTAATAACCAAATTATACAAAGTATACATGACGTTGAAATAATGGACCTATAGGCTTACTTTTTATTCATTTTTTAACCATTTTCTCGAGCTTACGTAGATGTCTTAATTGAAAATAATAACGAATTCATATTTATGACTCCTTGGGGTATAAGAATCAAGCTTCGTAATCAATGGAGTCAAAAGACACGAGCATTGATGCTTTATTTTTCATTCATTTAGGAGGTTTACAGAAAGATAAAAATCTTACAAATTTATAATTGTAGTTCATTTCATTTTATTAACATGAAATGAAATACACAAAATTTTATTTATTATTTTTTTTTTGGACTTCCCGTAGTAAAATCTGAAATCCTGAAACTAGTATGAAGTACTCGATGAACGAGTCCAACTTGCAATTGAATGGTTTTTTATTGCTATCATTACTATAAATATTGGGTATTAAACTTATAAAACAAGGCACTCATCATTGCAACACCGTTATTTATCTAAACTAAGTGATACAAAAAAATAATAAATACATACACACATACCTTTGCAATCTCGTTGTCTATGTACCAAGTAATATCTGAAGGCGGCAGGGAGTAGTCAGACGAACAGTTTAGTAGTATCTGCTCACCGGGCCTCACTAATTTGGGAGCGCCAATTATTACAGGGTCCTTGTCTGGCATGGCTATAAGGAAAAACGTTTCCTAATACATACACTACGTGTTAGCATTGGGCTTCTAGATTTCATTAAGGATTTTCTTAACTATGCTGTATCCCACAAATAGCATGTGAGACACAGCGTAGTTAAGAAAAACACTGATGTAGTTTCATATTCACTAACGAGTCTCGAGTTCATAATGAGTTAGACTACCTATGGACATCCACAATTATTACGAAAAACCAGACTTCTCTCATCTTTTTCTTGTTCTTAAAATAAAAAATGTAAAAAGTAGTGAGATACTTCTCACAGAAAACTACAGTATTAATGCAATGAAAAATAACTTGTTGCAATAAAATAGATTTTTATTACATTTTGCATTTTTTTAAATATTTCTAATTAATATTTTAATTACGAGTTACGTACTTCTAGTGTAGGGAGGTTAGTCATAACGCAGGGATACATGAAAAAAAATTGAGACGTGACTGATTGTGAATTCGAATTCCAATTCAAGGAAAGAAAATGTTTAATAATTACATTTTCCTCTTTCTAGTAAAGAGGCAAAACGCAACGTTGATTTCCGTTCTGTCTTAGAAGGTACGGGGTGTATTAACACTAGGTTCCTAGATTCCCTCTGGCTAGCGTGCTTTTTGCGGAAATAAAGTGCTTGTTGTGATAAATTGTCTATCAACACCTATTACAATTATAAAGAATATCATAAAAGTAACTTCTGGACCCATTAATTCCACTTAGAATCAGGTAAGGCTATGCGATAAAATAAATATTTTTATTTTAATTGTAGAACTTGTTTGTCACTAAAAAATGAAGTAGCCACAAAGGTATAAACAAGATGGTAATGAGTTCGATAAATAAATAAATGGTCTCGAGGGATGAAATATTTTATATTTTCATATCTTCGCTTTGGTACCGAGACAGCGCGGTGTATAGTTTAATCACTTAACACTCAATGTCTCAAGAAGTCAGGAGAAAATGAAAAATAGAAATGTCCTAATAGAAACCTAGTATTAACACTCAAGTATTATAGCGTGATTAAAAAAAATAAAATCTAGTCAACTTAACATTTATAAAAATAATACAATTAAATAACGAAGATTCAAACGTAGGCATAAATAATTATCGAAGATTAGTATTTTTCAGCAATATGCCATTTCAATAAAAATAGCAAAAATAAACATGACCGTCTTCACCGTCAGTATGTGACGTTGACATCTAACCTAGTTTATTATTACGCAAGGAAAAACGACATTCACGAGAGATAATCAACTGAAGCACTGCTATTCTAAAAGTGTGTGGTTGTATTGATAGGTTGGCGAATAGACTGAGCTCTGCAGCTTTCGCTGTAAAAAAAGTTAGATTATTGACTGATGAGGAAACGGCTCGCCTTGTTTACTTTAGCTACTTCCATAGTATTATGACTTACGGCATCTTACTTTGGGGTAATGCAGCCGGTATTAAGTCAATCTTTGTCTTGCAGAAGCGAGCTATTCGCGCGATCTACAACTTAAGCCATAATGATTCTTTAAGGGAAACGTTTAAAAAGATTAACATATTGACCGTTGCATCTCAATATATTTTTGAAAATGTTATGTTTGTCAAGAAAAATATTAATAAGCTTACTAAAATCAGTGATGTACATAATATTAATACTAGAAATAGGCTTAAAATTTGTGTGTAACTCGATTGCATCGAGTCCGTAATTCTTTTATGGGACAGGGTGTACACTTTTACAATAGGATCCTAGAAAACGTCCGAGAATTTTCTATTTCACATTTTAAAAAAGTAGTGAAAAGACGTTTGTGTGTTAAAAGTTATTACCATATTTACGATTTTATAAAAGATAACACACCTTGGGAATAAAATGCTCGCTCCAGGCTATTTCAAAGGTATCATTATCACTTAATTATATGATGTATATTTTTTATTAAAAAAAAGGACATGTCCCGCTGAGTTTCATTCGCCAGTGCTTCTCAGGTCTGAGGCAGTAACTTTAGTGAACTGGTGGTAAATTGTTTGACGTTCAAAAAACGAAGCTTGTAACTTCTTATTTTGAATAAAAATATTTGAATTTGTATAATATTTATATAACCGTGATATACTTAAAATATTACTTATAACTTAACTAATTTAAAGCCTGTCGTGACGCAGAGGTAACAGCGTGTTACTGTAAAACGACGAATTGTAGGTTGTATGTTTTCATTACTTCGCTCTGGTAATTAGGCAAAACGCGGCATCGAGTCCAGTCACTTTACACTAAATTATCCTAATGGGAACTAAGTGTCTTAAGACTAGGTTCCCACGTACCCTCTGCCTACCCTGCTATGTTCTAGACAGAACGTGAACTTCAATTTGTTACTTTTCAAAGTTATTTACAATAAATATATCGTTTAGAATACTAAGTATTTATAGTATGCATAAATATCAATATAAGTGCCTTCTATGTCCTAAGTCAACAAGCACACTTATCAAATTAACCAGAAAATTACATTGCAAATAGTTTTTTTGCTATCATCCCCTATTTATAGACAAAAAAACCTTACGAAAAACAAAAGTATCTAAAAGATCCAATATAGTTCTGTTAATCAAATTAGCTAAAGTACGGGAAAACTCACGTAACCTAAACTGTTAAAGATTTGCCGATTAAGATAGACTTACACGACACAACTGGAGGAGGTGCGACTGTACTTAGTTATTGTTATATTATAGTGGATTTGATCCGTACTCGAAAAAATTTAAATTATACCTATAAGAACTCTGTTATTGATCACGGTCAATAAATGGAAGACATATTAAAATAATCTCATTGTGTATATTAATGTAAAAAGGCCCAAAATAATGACATTTTCATTTTCTGTCCTGTTAGTCTGTGAACTTTTGAACAACCTAATCTCAGAAACGGCTAACGAGTTTTAAATGCAGTTTTCATTATTACATTTTTTCTTTATTTGTTAGTAAATAACAAAGCTAAAATATTTAATTCTAGAAAATTTGGTACGAATTATTTAATTATTATTTAATAAAATTATACAATTTCAGTTTTCGATGCATAAATACTGTTTTAAAAGTGATAATATTGCTAAAACACGAAAGACATTGTCATCGATACAGAGAAACAGAGCGAAAAAGATAATCTTATAAGGGGCCTCCAGTGACACAAAGCACTTTGGTGTGGGAAAGTGGAAGTAATTAAAGTTTTAGGTACAAACCGTTCTAGTTGAAGTCGAAAGCTTCAAAATGCTTATTAACGTTAAATAGAAGAAGCATTCTGTAAAGCTAAATTAAGTTGTTGTTGAATTTGGCAATTGGTTTTCGGGAAATAACTACCGTGTACTTAATTTTTACTTTTTAAAAAGGGTCTGGTTATTTGAATATTAACATTTAAAATATACTGGTTTAGGAATAATACACATAAAGTATAGTAAAAAGTAAAGTATAGTTTTTTACAGTTTGACATTTAATTAACAATGATATTTTTGAAATAGCCTGGACCGAGGATTTCATTCCTAAGGCGTGTCATCCGCTTTTTTCACAACTTTTTTAAATTGTGAAAATAGAAAATTCCCGGACGTTTCCTGGGATCCTATTGAAATCCCTGTCCCATAAAATAATTACGGACTCGATGATATCAAGTGATAGGCGCGCTAAGCCTATGTCTAGTATTAATATTATGTACATCACCGATTTTAGTAAATTTATTAATATTTTCCTTAACTTACTTGGTCCTTTTCTCTTTTTAATTCTATGTACTAAAAAGATTTCTTGCCATTGACATCAATCCTCTGAACCCTATTAGTTAAATAAGAGGTCAGAAGATTGAGTACACGTTCAAGTGGCAAATCTGGAATCACTTGTAGAATTTTATTATACACATTTGTACTATTTCTTATAAAAGATTAAATAACTTTTTTTATGGAAAAGACAACTCAAATAAGCGTAGGGTTTACCTGATGGTGAATAATCACTACCGTCCACGGCCCCATCACAACACCAGACGAGCTACAGGTGCGTTGACAGCCTTTGCGATGGAGATAGAATCGCTTTTTGAAGGTACCTATGTCGTAACGACCAGGAAATTGCGTCGCAGGTAGGCTATTCCACAGATCTGTGTCCCGTGGAAGAAAATTCCTACGAAATTGCACAATATTAGTGTCACGTATGCAAATGATGACGATGGTATTTCAGCTGGCGTACTGTGTCGTTAGAAAATTCGGCGGCAGATACCAAGTAAATCAATTCTCCAGAACACTTCCCTTGATAAATATGGAAAGTAATAAAATAGTGTACGAAAAGGAAAAATAGGTGTGACCAGATGCTGCTCTTGGCAGTAAAAACATGTATCCTAATAGTGGGGCATATTACTATTTGCACCGGTTGCTCTACGTTGTTCAAAGACCAACTTCTTTTTCCTTTTTACAAACTATTGATGGTGTAGAGCATCCCCCGTTTCAAGCAACTAAACAGGGCAATTTAACTATTTGAAGATGATATAATCTGGGGCCACAATCTTGAGGAATCTTGCATCAGTGACGATCCCAGTAGATTACAGCAGTTGTTTTTTATAATGTTAGTGTTTCGTGACATCTTAGATCCTCCAAATTGTGGGAAAAGTACAATACATTTTTATCAGAAAATTTTTACGTATTAGGTGTACTGCGAAGGCCATTTCAATCTATACAGGATATAGTATTTTCGATTGAAAGTAATTCTCTTACTGACTTTGGTCTACCTGTTCCCTTAGCATAATCCAGTCAAATACGCGCTAATAGGGAATATTATTTGAAACAAACTACCGTTTTAATGAGTTGATTAATATAGTTATCGAACGCATCCAAATTTACAATGGAACAAAGACAAATATTTAGCGAGGTGGTCCAAAGTGTCTTGATTAAAGAACGAAAGCTGTTTTAGATGCTCCAGGAGTCACTGGAAAAAGCTATAGTGTAAAAAGGAATATTTTAATGACTAAAATATTTCTAATCAATATCTAAAAATCGATTACATTCTAAAATATTTGTGGCTCATCGTAATATATTTGTTACTAATGTAATTGCAACTAAGGCTCATGTTAACATAATTGCGGGCAGCAGCTAAATCTCTAAATAACGTCACTTAAAATGTAAGAAAAAATTCCAAATTTTGCCAGACCTTTACAATCAAATAAAAACATATGCAATTATTGAGTAGACTATACGTTTTTATATTCAAAGAGTAAAGGGATACTATAGGAAGGTATGGCTTGATATGATTACAATATCAATAAGCAAATTTGTGTCAAATTTTTCAATAAAAGTAATATCATCATAGTAAAATTTTACTACGAAAACTACGACTATTTTAATAATAAATATGATACCAATAATATATAAGATACTTTTTCCCACCATAAAAAACTTCATACTTTAAATTGAAATGCAGAAGGTAGTTAAAAGTCAGGTAGATTATAAATCGAGTTCTACGCGGGTGAAGCCGTGGGTAGCAGCTAGTATTTAATAATTTAGTTTAACGGGCTTGTAACGAGACAAAACACGGCGTTGTATTCCGCTACTCAACGACAATGCCATCGGAATTTAGCATAAATTAATGGAAGTATCTTATTGGGAACAGAGTGTCTTAATACTAGGTTCCCAGGATCTATCTGCTCTCATCGTGTTATGTACAGGTTACCGAGTAGAGCTAAAAAAAGAAAAATATACAGAATATATATGTGTGGAGTTTCATCGCATTTGCAGACAAACCTTTGTACCTAGTTCCTATTTCTTCACGTAGCTTACATGCTTAAAATATACTATAATCTTCTAATAAAATAATGAACAAAGTGATTTACCAACTACAGTCATATGTTTCGTTTGTCTCGCTATCTGGAACTTGGGCCCTTCTGTGGACACTTCACAAGTGTACGCAGCTCTCGTAGCGATCGGTGGAGGCATCACGCGCACCATACACGAGTCCACTTGGCAATCGCCGCCTTGAACCATGATCCCTGTTACATTGAATAGCCGGATTGGAACCTGTTGGGAGATCAATAATTTAGTATAACGTATGTCAAAAGATGATCATTCCTTATGAAGTAAACAATATGTTATAAAAAATTAAAAATAAAGATACTCGTATAAACAATTTAATTTCTTTAAATTCTATTCGATTACCCAGTCATAAATATATAAAATAATTTATTACTATGAATACAGCGTGAAGCTGAGTTGAGAAGAGTTGAGCCCGATACTAGTAGTAGAACAGGGTAATTGGCGATTAAGATGTTGTTTATTTACCGATGTTTTTAAATAAGGAACTGAGATACGTCAGGAAGTAGTTTATGCAGTATTATTAGCCTTGATGTACATATATTTGTTAGCCCCGGCGTAGGAAGAGAGGTGTTATAAGTTTCACTTGTCTATCCGTCTGTGGCAGTTTAGCTCCTGAATGAATGAACTGATGTAAGTGCGGTTTTATTAATCGACGCCTTCCCATCGAGATGTTTTTGCTAAGTTTTATGAAAATTGTATTAGCAGTTTAAAAGCTTCAAGCACTTTGCCAATATGAGACACTAATATTTTGAAACAGGGCTTTTTCTTAATTTAAAATTTTGTGTGCTTGTCTTTTATATGTTAATATAGTATAAGAAGAAACTCAATTTATTTATAAAATTAACTAATATATCTACATCAGTTTTATTTCAATACGTAAATATCTGTGAAAGTCTGCCTATAAACGTAACAAAAGTCGCAAAATAGAAATCAAATTAACCTTTTGTGAGGGTCTGTATCTGAAAATCTCGTGCATATTTCTGTACCACTTGACGGAGTGCAGTCTTTGCTCGTCCATCCGGAAGTGACAGCTGAGCTCAGCGGCGCGCCGCGGGTCCGCGTACAGCGGGACCTTCAGCTGCGTTATCTCATGAGCTGATGTTAATGCTGAAACAAATTATCAAGAAATTATTATTTGTTTTACGTGTATTGTTATTTAGGCAGCGTAGCGGCCATGGGTTTGTGTCTAAATAAGAACGAAATAGGCTCCCGGGTCTCCTCTGCTTTAGCTGCTATGAGCGAGGTATAGGGTATAGCTAAAAAAAGGATTTTGGTGGCTACGGGTAGACTGAGATGACATTCGTCTGTCAGTTGATAACCCCCCCACCGAGCTTTACTCTGTATACTGCACATGGCAGGGTAGGCAGAGGGAACTTGAGAACCGAATTTGAGGCATTGACTGTCAGTTGACATAATTATTTTTACAAAAATACTTCAGTTTCATCAGAGAAGATGGTTGGAGGTTCTACCACCTGGGACCCACTCATAAAAAAATTTGAGTCTCAACTCTAAATTCACACCAGAGATATTATTATGATATTGTTATGTCTGAGTATAGTTTATATTTAAAGTGTTGAATGAATATGAATACAATATGTTTTTTTTTTCTATTCAGCTGAAATAATCGAATCCACCACCATCAATGCTTATGAATAACAAAGCGCAAGAATTATTTACCAGCGTAGTGAAGATAACTTTTGTCAATAAATATTTATATCGGTAAATATTTAAGTAAAACGACTAACGTGCCGCGCACTTGTTTATTCAATTTTGTCATAAAAATTGCGTTAAATTTATTTCGCGTTAAAAAAAAGTAATTATTTCTAACTTCAATGAAAAATAAAAACTAGAAAGTTATTTTTTTGTTCGCTTTTTATAAAGTTAAAATCAAAAAATTAAACAAACATCAAACTGTAACACTGTTTTTATGATTCACAATTTCATTTGCTGTTTTTAATTAAAAAATGATTTATCTTATATTGTCGTTTAAAATTGTACGACTCAATTATTAATTCAAGGATTCTCGCTGAAGAGATCTTTTTCTCTAATGTAATATTGTTTATTGTTTGTAATATCATTTTTATGATGTCACTTCGCCCTTTTTTAATTTAATTTAATTTAGTTTCACGCTGTATGTATTGAGGACTCTGTGAACCTAGTATTAAGACACTTCATTTCCATTAATATAATTTAGATCCCCACTTTACGCCGATTTTTTGAGGCATCGCATGGTGAGTGGCAAATCTCAACACCACACTATTACCAGAGAGAAGTAAAAAAAATATTAAATATTTAACTTTGTAGAATAGGAATAGAACCCACTTTAAATAATTTTTATAAAAAATGCTACGTTTAGTATTGATTTGCTGTTGTAAATTTTTCATTACAAATAGAATTTCTAATGTTGTATTTTAATTCTTTTTTGACATATACATTACAATTAAAATTGTTGATATTTTTAGCTTAATTTTGTATCCCGCAGTATATATCCTAAGAAGAAGGAATGATACACTATACTTGGTATGATACACTATACTCTACACTTCATTAAAACATTCCGCCTAGTTCTATAGACATTGCGTGTTACGTGGCCGAACAATTACAATTACTTTTGAATAGCAAAAAAACTAAATGTAAGACATTCAGAACACCCAAGACGGTTGTTACTGTAATTGGGAAAGTTGATGTACTTTTGAATTGTAAGGCCGTGGATCATATTGATTTTACAATATTTCTCAATAGCACCATTGACTTCAAATTTCAGTGGCGATATTGATGGACTGACGAATAGACTAAGCTCATCCACCTTCGCGGTTAAAGAAATCAAAATACTAACTGTCGTGAAAACGGCTCAACTCGTTTACTTTAGCTACTTTCATAGTATTAATGTCCTACAGCATTTTATTTTAGCGTAATGCAGCCGTTATTAAGTCAATTGTTGACTTGCAAAAGCCAGCTATTCGCGCAATTTATAAATAAGTCATTTTTAATGTGACAGTGTGTACGCTTTTACAATAGGATCTCAGAAAACGTCTGAGAATTTTTTATTAAAAAAAGTTTTGAAAATACGTTTGTGTATTAAAGGTTATTACTAAATTAACGATTTTATAAATAATAATGACTTGGGAATTAAATTTAATCCAGATCACTTCTATAAAAAAAAGAACATGTCCATGTGTCCATGTGTCTCTTGTGCCAGTTCTTCTCAGGTCTGAGACAGTAACTTTAGTGAATCGATAGTAAATTGTTTGACGTTCAAAATATGATGATTGTAACTTCTTATTTTTAATAAAAATATATGAATTTGAATAAAACGACGAGTACGAGTAACTGCGTTGTTCTTAGAGAAACATCACATAATGTGAAGTACCTTCAACGTTGTACAGACGTACGTATCTCAGAAACTTAAGCGTAATGGTACTCGTATGTTATACTTAAACTTCATCCTTGAATTTTTACTTTAACCAGTACCTTCTTATACTTTTATAAAAGTATTTATAGAAGAAGTTAGAAACGAATATTATTTGTATTGCTTATTAACATACATTTATTCCATTTTGGTTTCGGTTTTATTAATAAAGATTCTTACACGATGTACTCTGCAGACTGTAGTGTAAGCAGAGGTAACCGACTGTCAAGATGCTCCATATTGACGCCGCACTGTGTATGCCAGAGCGGTAACAGTAACGTTAAACAAAGAATAAAAATATGCACGTGCGTACATATGTATATACATATTGAGAGAAACGGAGTGTATTAATACTTCCTAGTCTCAGTCTACCTGCTATGTGCGGGACACAGCGTCAAGCTAGTAAAATATCATTCCCTCGAGTGACGACGGAGTCCCTAACCATTGCAATTATAGCACCACACTACGATACTTTTATCGAGTTTCATTTGCATAGAATTCGATATAATAGTTATTTTTGGGGTTCCCTTTCTTGAAAGGCAAGAACCGAATCCTTATGAGTTCTCTTTATTTCTCGTCTGTCCGTCTGTCAAGAGCACTTATCTTTGAATCACTCAGTTTCACTACACTCAGACACTCAGACTAAGAGTATTATCAAAGTCATTTGGAGCACGTAAATTTCAATCGTCTAAGTCACAATCAAAAATCTCATAGTTAACCTATAGTTATGAAATTTGACTCTTAGTACCTATAAAGGAGTTAGACATGGTTGTAACAAAGAGATTATGGGAAACAATTCCTCAGTACAATGTGCGCGTCGCATGTTGGTTGTGTTGAACAAGGTTGCGCCATGTTGGCTTGGTTGTTCAATTTGTATTTAGATAGCTGTCAGTTCAGTTCAGTTCAGTTCTTAAATTATGGCGCTCTGAGTGTGCCAGTTGAGCACAGAATCACTTCGCCAATGTCACGTTGAATGGAAAACACACGAAGAAGGTTGTACGGTAAAAAAAAAGAAAAAATGACACAAAAGGAGAATGCATGTCAAAAAAAGATCCAGTTAAAATATTGCCATCACCTAAAATAAAATAATAAATTTATACAAAATATAAACACAAAGAGTTAGTAATACAAAATATTTTACAATAATGTTAGCTTACAATTTTATTTTGTTATACCTAATCTATTTACATAAAAATTTACATAAAGGACTAAACATAAACATTAACAAAACATTGAACATTAAGAGGACGGGGAACTTTACAAGGAAGTACATCATATAAGGGGTGGGTTAACTTAGGACAGGTGAAAAGGATGTGAGAGGGGGAACCGTCGTCCAGGCCACATTCACACAGTGAATGGTCCCTGACCCTGATCTTAGCCAGGTGTACAGGAGTAC
>DWMZ01002710.1:0-13718 GCA_018249855.1 Eueides tales michaeli | reverse complement strand
GTTGTCTATCGAACGGCGGAGCTCAACGCCGCGCTTTTCTATGTTACCAGAGCAAAAAAAAAAAAAAACTTAATTTCCTCAAGTGAGAAACCAATGAAAACAATCTCAAACACAGCCCCACCCTACTATGCCCCTAAAATACGACGTTCCCAAGTACCCTCCACTTACCCTACCACAAGCAGGCGTACAAACGTCAAGCTGAAAAAAAAAAAAAAAAACAAATTTTACACCAAAAAAATATCGAATCCACACCAACCTGACTACAATATATGGTCACAGCGGACGCCTTCCTCTGGGACTCCTGCTTCGCCGCCGCCCTCACACTACCAGCTAGCTGCAACTCCTCACGTGCTTTGTTTAATCTGTGAGCCACAAAATAATGTCTCAACGCTCAGTGGATATTTGGGAACGTAGTGTCTTAACACTCACGTGGGAACATGCCAAGGTTCAATGAAATATTAAGGACATTGGCAGGGTAGGCAGAGGGAACTTGGGAACCTAGTGTTGAGACATTCCGTTCCACTTTACGACTTTCAGTTGAATTAAAAATGTTATATGTTAATATTTTTAATAAGACAAGAAAAACAAAATGGAAATCTCCTCCGAAATGCATCAATAGGCACAGCAGCACAAGCGTGTGACTGTAACCGACAGGTTTTGGGTTCGATACACACTCGAGGAAATGAAATATTTAATATTTTCTATATAAATATTTAACGATTCCATTTCCTCGCTCTGGTAGAAAAGCAAAACGCGGCGTTGAGCACCACCACTCATCACACAATGCCTCATGTTCGACGAATAGTGGGGAACGTCAAGGAGTGTCTCAATACTAGGTTCCCAAGTTCCCTCTACCTACTACGCAAGCAACTGAGCATATAAGAATTCCGACGTAGCTCGATAAGAGCGTATGACTTAGTGATTAGAGCGCATGGACGGTTTCCGATAGGCGCGGGTTTAAACCCCGCTACGTTATTTTTTTTATAGGTTTTCTTAATTAGTAGCCTCAATGATCTTCTATCTCTTTCACTTCCCACACAGATAGAAAAGGACAAAACATTCTCGATCCTCCCATCTTTATCACTCTTCATACAAATAGAATAGGACAAAACAGGGAAATTAAAAACAGTATATGTTAATATCTTTAAGACCGGAAAACATATTCTCAACCATCTTCCATCTCTGTCACTCTCCATACAGTTAGAAAAGGACAAAAATGCTCAATGATCTTCCATCTCTTTCACTCTTCATACAGTTAGAAAAGGACAAAAATGCTCAATGATCCTCCATCTCTTTCACTCCCCATACAGATAGAGAAGACAAAATATTCTCAACCATCTTCCATCTCTTTCACTCCCCAAGAGATAGAAGAAGACAAAACACTCTCAACCATCTTCCATCTCTTTCACTCTTCATACAAATAAAAAAAGACAAAATATCCTTAATGATCTTCTATCTCTTTCACTCTCCATACAGTTAGAAAAGGACAGAACATTGACAGTGATCTTCTGTCTCTTTCACTCTTCTTGAGATTATACTCACCTCTCCTTGGCTCTGGGCAGGGAGTATCTGGCTATCCATATCCTGGCGTCCCTCAGCTCGGGGGGACCCTCGTGGTACCAGGTTCCCTCCCTGCCTCTGTCCCTCTCTATCCTCGCCTCTTCCTCCTCTAGCTTCTTGTGGATCGCGTCCTCTCCGAGGCTGGTTGATTTAAGTCTCATTTAGTAGAAATTCGATTAACCGGATTAATTTGTATCGAAATTCGGATAATCGAAAATCAGATACAAAAAATAAGGCTTCATTCAGAGGTTGTAAATAATATTTTCTACTTAAATCTGTTTATATTAATTAATATATAATTCAAATATACATGTGACTTTTTTTTCAGCTTCACGCTGGGAACCTAGTGTTAAGACACTCCGTTCCACTTCCGTTCCCCACTTACCGCCGAATTTGAGGCATTGCGTGTTGAGTGGCGGAACTCAACGCCGCGCACAACACATTAAATATTTAAATGGAAAATATTAAATATTTCATTTCCTCAAGCGTGTACCGAACCCACAACCTGTCGGTTACAGTCACACGCTTGTGCCGTTGCGCCACGACAGGCCTACATAATATGATGTATTTTCTTATTTGACCACTACAAGAAATTAAATATTTAATATTTCCAAAATAAATATTTAACATTTTCATTTCTTCGCTTCAATAACAAGACAAAATACGGCGTTTAATTACGCCACTCAACGTACAATGCTACTAAAATTGAGTAGAAATTAGAGTCCCTTAACATTCCCAAGATTCCTCTGTCTATACTATGTGGGGGGGATACAATGTGGGACCTAAATAAAAAAAAAAAACCACAATAGTAACCAAACATCTACAATAGTACTTACTAAATTTAAAAACATATAAAAAATTTAACGAGGCTGGATTCGAACCCGCACCTCTATGGAAACCGTCCAAGCGCTCTTACCAACTAAGCCATACATTCTCACCAAGCAACGTCGAAATCTTTATACGCTTGTTACAACTTACGCTGGTGAGAACGTATGGCTCAGTAGATCAGAGCGCTTGGACGGTTTCCGAGAGGCGCGGGTTCAAATCCTGCTTCATTCAAATTTTTATACATATATATATATATATATATATATATATATATATATATATATATATATATATATATATATATATATATATATATATATATATATATATATATATATATATATATAATAACACTTTAAAAAATAATAAAATACATCAATACTCACTAACTAAGCAAGTCTCTCAATCTCACTCTCCTCTCCGCTGGCCCTTCACCGAACAAACACACCGGCTCACCGAGCTGCCGCAGACTCCTTCTTACCTGTAAAAATAATGGAAATTATATCAATTTTTATGTTCAAGAAAGTGATTATAGTGATATAGCTAGGTCAGCGAGAAGGGAACCCGAGAAGGGAACCCGAGAAGGGAACCCTAGTGTTCAGGCACTCTGTTCCACTCCTGTACCCCACTTTTCGCCGACTTGGAGGCATTGAGTGTTAGGTGGCGGTACTCAACGCCGCTTTATGCCCTATTATATATCTTGTATTTCTTAATTTTTATTTATATACCAGTATCACGGTGTCATATGAAACCTGGTAACATAGTGAACAATCTCTCTCTGAATCAAATGGAAACTTTCCGCCAAGTTACAATTAATTATTGTGTGTTGAATTGCAAAATGCAAATTAAATTAAATAATATATATGTATAATGAAAACATTTAATTTGAGACAATTACAGGCTCGAATCCTTAATTTATTTATTTTACAGTCTTTCTTACAATTCTTTGAGAGGCTCGTTCGTTCTTTACAGTTCTATGAGAGGCCTCAATATTTTTTAAATAATATATACAGCTGGTATATGGATAGAAAAATTTATATAAGAGGTCCGTCGTGGCGCAGCGGCACAAGAGTGTGACTGTAACCGACAGGTTGTGGGTTCTATACACACTCGAGGAAATGAAATATTTAATATTTTCAATTTAAATATTTAATATACATTTCTCCGCTATGGTAACAAGGCAAAGCGCGGCGTTGAGCTCCGCCGGCGTTCAGCGGATAGTGGAGCACAGAAGTGGAACGGAGCGTCTTAACACTAGGTTCCCAAGTTCCCTCTGCCTACCCTGCTATATGCAGGATACAGCGTGATGCTAAAAAAAAAAAAATATGTAAACTGTACACATAGATAAAGCAAAAAGAAATTTTGTAATTAAAAATAAAAAAACAATACTTTAAAAAAAAACTAGAGGCCTATTGCGCCTCTGCAATAATGGGGTGTGAAAGAGACAGAACATTATTGCGAATATATAAATATGGCATATTGTGGGTGTAAACCCACAATATTTAATATTTTCAAATTAAACATTTATATTTTCATTTCTTTGCTCTGTAAATAATGGAAAGCACGGTGTTTAGTTCCGTAACAATACATAATAATTTCAGTATGTTGGAAAGTGGAGAATGTTCCCTCTGCCTACCCTACCATGTGCAGGTTACAGCGTGAAGCTGAAAAAAGACTTACACATAGACAGCTTTATTTCAAACCTACTTCGTCATCATCTGTGGAAACATTGAGTTGTCTCGCTTTCCTTCTCCGTTCAAACTCTTCTAGAAGAGCTTTCTTGTCTTTTGACATTTCCTCCTCGAGCTCCATGTATTCTGAAACATATAGAACAAAAATCTTTATATATATTTATAAAATATCTGTAAGCAAACATTTAATGGTTATTCTTTAAACAAAATTTAAAACTGAAACTCAGCTTAAACCTGGTTCACGTTTTTCTGAGATTAGTGCGTACAAACGCATATACAAACAAACAAAAAATTAAAAAAAATAAAGTTTTGGGCCCCATTATATTAATACAGGTCTCCAATAAGATGTTATTTAATATATATATATTAACATACAGACAGTGATCATTTGCAAATTCATTAGATGTATTTATTAATTAAATTAAAACTAGAAGATTGAATCAAAATTACTTTCTACTGATACACAATATGGATAGAAAAATATTTTTATATAAGAGGTTTTAAACAGAAAATTCTCTACACTTACCATTAGAAATTTGTATATCACCCAGTTCTTGGCCACTATCTTCTACTCCCTCCTTGGCAGCAGCTGCTAAAGCAGCAAGCCTGGCCTTCTCCTGCTCCTCCAAAGACCCATAGTGGACCTTGGGCTTCTTAACCATCATCATATCCTCATCATCAGACATTTTGAGGTTATGTTTTATTTACACCTAGTTTATATTATATATATCCTTAATTTTTAATAGATAGTTTTTATATTATTAAACATTTAAACTTTATATAGAATTTTGTTTTGTTTTAATTATATTTGTTTTAAGTAAACTGCGACGCGTCAGTCGGCTTCGGAAACAATAATAAAACAATAGTGTTGTGCTCAAGTTAGGGATATTCGATATATATCAATGCATTGAAAATATCGATGTCTATAATGCGATGCATTAAATCGATTCGATGTTTTGAAAATTTTCAAAATACTCGATGTGTTGATGTTTTTTCAGTCTTTTTAAAAAAAACACTGTATTGATTCTTAAACTACGTGAAGCAAACGAGAAAGAAACGAAATTAATACAAGAGATCCCAACAAGGCGGAACAATACTTATTACATTATAGAGCGATTTTTGGAGCTTCGCAGCGTGGTCAATAATGTAATAATTGTTCATAAAAATGCACCTATGCTTACTCCATCTGAATTATCAGTTCTTTCGTCGGTTGAAGCTGCAACTAAGGAAGTGTCAGGTGATAAGTACTGCTCTAGCAATAAAGTAGTACCTTTTATTCATTATCTTCTTTTAAAAGTCAAATCTTTTAAAATCGAAGAGTCTTTCGCTCAAGAATTACAGTCATTAATCTTGAAAAAATTTGACAAGAGAATGGATGTTATAGAGAGAGTAACTCCTCTCGCTATAGCCACAATTTAGAACCCCAGATTTAAGAAGATACATTTCACGGACTGACTCGCTTGCTATATGGCTATTTTAAAAATCAAGGAAATTATGAAAAGTATTATACAAAATGAATCCATTGAATTTGATTCGGTCATGTCAGTTTGACAAAGCAGAAGAAAATATTTCTTTGTGGGAAGATCACTACAAATTAGTCCACAAGAGCTGGAAAACGGTACAATCTGACGAGTCTATCTCAGATGAATTACCTGCTTACTTACGTAGCCCAGTAGGTAGATTAAATGAGAACCCTTTGGAAATTTGGAAAGACCTCCTCATTCAGCTTCCTAAGCTTCATATAATTGCTTACAAATAACTATGGTAGGAACATCAGTCCCATCTGAATGTTTATTTTCTAAAGCGGCACCAATCGGCAATCAACAAGGAAATAGACTTAAAGGAAAAAGTTTAGATAAACCATTATTTTTGCAAACTCTCCCAAAAGAATACTGGCAATAGGACATTTTATGATTTACTTAGCAAAATGATTGCTGATTTTTTTTTGTTCTTACGTAACTCAATAAAGATTTTTATAATTCATACATGGCTTTTATTTTTTAAAATAAAACATTCTTTAAATTATTGATACTGTGCATAAAGAGTTGTGTTATAGTACATTTTGATCTGGGTCCTGTAAAATCTATTTCTTGGTATTTGTTGTTATACTAGCGAGAATATTCGCAATCGATGTTTTGTCAAAGTTTCGCTTTCCGAAATAATCCGTTAACTGCCGTTAACTGCTAACGTAGGGTCCGATTTATTGAGTGCGCCAACATCTGCCAGTTGTATTTATAACTCGGATCTTTGTGAGTGTGCTTACAATTTCAACAAGTTAAACATAAACGAACAAAGCATTTTTTGATACAAACATGAGTGGAATATGTAGTGTAGCCGATGAAGATGGTAAATTGCTTATATTTCAAGCATTTTTCGCAATCGAGAAAAGTGACGACAGTTACATTGACGTGGAATGTCATTATAACGTTAACGCTCATGAAGCTAACCCTCCCACCCGTCCGTACTAATCAAGTCACATGTGAAGTCAGTAACACGAATTTTACCGCATCTGTAGTACGCTATGACCACTGTTTTGATCATTCGGAAAACGGCCTAATAATAATAACAATAATAAATACAACGTTTAATTAAGACAAAAAAACTATTTATAACGATAATAACTGTATTAATTGTAAATTGTGTTGCGGTTATTACTAAATAGCTAAATTATTTAATATAAAACAAATATTTAAGTTCAAAAGTATGTGAAATAAAATATCTCATTATTAATTAATAATACAGAAAATAAGATAAGTAACAACAATCGATATTCGATAGTAAATAGTCGAATAGTATTTTTTTTATTTTTATAGTCTATGATTATTGTTTACGTCAGTTTGCGCTAAATTGTTTGCAAATAGTTATTTTAAATATTCAATTATTACCTAACAAAAAACATTAAATATTCCTTTAAATAATGCTTTAGAAAGAAATATAAAATAACCAAATAAAACATGAGTGATTTTCTTGTGAAATACTGACAAGTATACAGACATAACCTATAAAGTTTAAATACGATATAGTAATAGGCGTTTTGGATAGTTTTTAAGGTTTTTACGTCCTAAAATGGCGTTTCAATTATCTAGACGTGAAGTAGAAGACCTAAGGTCGTCTATAGATCGGGCTATTTACAGAACTATTGGTAAATCTGATAGTTCATTGCTATCTACTGTATCTACATGTTTGACTAATGGGTAAGTGTTATTCTTCACTCGTTTGCGGCTTCGCCCGCTAGAATTACACAATTTTATTTATTAATCTTATTGTTTTCGTGTTCTAATAACATTATCGCCTTAAGACCTATCTCCACCTCAAAGGCCGGCAACGCATCTGTAGCTCCCCTGGTGTTACACAGGGCCGTGGGCAACGGTGATCACTCACCATCAGGTGACCTGTACGCTCGTTTGCCTTGTCTTTCCATAAAAAAAAAGACAATATCTATACATTGAAAACTAAAATTTCAGCAATTTTGTTGATTTAATGTATTATAGATTGACAAATCTTTTTTTATTTTCTAATCTATTGAAATAAAACAAACACAAAATGTTGATGGAAAGTTATTAAAGTTAAATAATGAAAACTGCTTTTGAATCTGGCTATTCATTAATTTGATTAGTACTTGTACGTGCTTTCACAGATGAAAATTTCAAAATCTCTGTTTGGGCCATACATTAAGAAACAATCTCTTATAGGATTGTATCTTTGATTTTCGCGATTGTTACATATTTTAAATGAAACACTTTTAAACGGATTAATCGCGTATATTGAATTTTAAAACATTTTTGGAAACCCGACGTTTCGAACACTTTACAGTAGTCCGTGGTCACGGGTAGACTGGATGAAGAAGTTGTGCGTTTGCTCTCCAATTGAGAATTTCCTTGCTCTGACAACAATAGGAATATGTGGGGGTAATAGAAATATCTTAATGGAAATTGAGTATCTTTTACATTAGGTTCTTAAGGTTCCTCTGTTAACTCTTCTCTATGGATACTGCCAGTACAAAAAATATATTTCCTTAAGGACCTCCCAACCATTATATTTACAGTTAGGCCACCATTGCACCACAAAGGGTTGACTTTTTATATAATAAAAAAAACTATTGCCTATTTTTTTTCATTTAAACACATAAAAACTTTAACATAGCAGTATTTGAATCCACACCTCTTGGAAACCGTCCAATCGCTCCAACCACTAAGCCATACCTTCTAATCAAGTTTTGTTATTTTTTTTTATGTGTTTTAATTAAACAAGTATTTTTCTTACCTAAGCGCAGATTATCACTTGAAAAAATAATAAAAATATGTGAATTCTAATATTTCAGCTACGATCGTCGCAAGATCATAGACAAGATATCCTCTCACATAGATTCAAAGAAAGCGAGCAAGTTGGCCGACAAAGCTATAGCGTTAGCCCAAGAGCTGGTCTCCTCATCCAAGACCCAGAAGCGGAAATACGATGAGAAGGACAAGGACAAGGAATCCAAGAGGTATTTTTTTTTTTATTAATTAAAATATATGTCTGTCTGTTATTTTCTTTTTTTTATGTTCATTTTTTTTATTCTGCTCTTTGTCATTTTGGCCATAGAGAGTAATAATTTGGCATACTAGCGGCCCGCCCGCGGCTTCGCCCGTTTGAATTATACTGTTTTATATACTGATAATTATTAATTGAAAATTGGAATTTTAGCATAATGAATGAAAATTTTGGTAGCTAATTTGTTGAACTAAATATTTTAAATGGTCGTAACTTTTTTTATTTGCTAACTGATTTCAATATCATAAACACTGTATATATAGAAAAAAGCTTTTGGTTAGCGCATACAAACATACAGATAAGCAAACAAATATTTTAAAAATCATTATTTTTGTCCCCTACTATATAAATAAACGTCTCCTATAAGATGTTATTTAATATATCTTCTATGTACAGACAGCGATCAGTTACAGATTTATTATATATATAGATTTCATTCCCTTAAAGAGTATCGAACCCACGACCCGTTGTATTTACTCATCTAAAAAAAAAATTTTTACCTTCACGCTGTATCCCGCACGAGGCAGGGTAGGCAGAGGGAACCCGGGAACCTAGTGTTATAACACTCCGTTCCACTTCATGTTCCCCACTTTCCGCCGAATTTGAGGCATTGCGTGTTGGGTGGCGCAACTCAACGCCGCAAAAATTAAATAATTAATATATATTTTTTTCCTAGATCACGTCACGAAGACAGACATGACTCACGGGAAGAGAAACACAGAGACCGAGACAGAGACAGAGATAGAGATGAGAAGGAGAAGAAGGACAACGGCGTTGAGTTACCCACTGTGTTGGAGGGGGAGTCGGTGGGTAATAAGATGACGGGGTTAAGTGCCGATAAGATTAAGGTATTGTGTATTTATATATATTTTGTTAAATTCAATCTGTGTTAGATGTAGACAGAGGGAACCTGGGACCCAGTGTGGAAATACTTTGGATCCCACGCTTTTAAATAAACATTTTAGCACAGCGAGTAAATTATATAATTTTTTTTTTTTTAAATTGAATTTTTTTTATCCCGCACATGGCAGAGTGGGTAGAGGGAACTTGGGAACCTAGTGTTAAGACACTCAGTTCAGACACCTCCGTTCCCCACGCACCGCCGAATTTGAGGCATTGCGTGTCGAGTGGCGGAACTAAACGCCGCGCTTCGCTTTGTTACGGCAGCAAAGAAATGAAAACATTAAATATTCAAATTGAAAATATTAACCGACCTGTCGCGTTTAAATTCGCAAGCTCGTGCTATATATTTCAATTTTTTTTTTATATTTACCCCAAAAAAAAAAAAAATCACTTCCCCCGTTTCGCCAGCTGATGATGGCGAACGCGCAAAAGGAGATAGAGGAGCGGAAAAGGGCATTAATGGCCATTAAGGGGGAAACCAGGAACGTGAACGCGGCGGCCGCCACCGCTCAACAGATCAAGGCGCAGCTGCCGTCGAGCGCGATACCGCCGCCCAGTGTTATTAAACCGCTGTTGTACTCTAAACCAGGTTTGTATTGTTACTGGGGTAGGTGGTAACGGTGGTTTTGTCGGTAACAATGGGTTCATTGGTAACAATGGTTGCACTTATAACAGTGGTTTTTTTATGATAGTAGTTTTAATGGTAACAATGGTTTAACTGATAACAATACGTTCTCAGATAATAGTGGTTACACTGATAACAGTGAATTCATTGGTAACAGTAGGCTTACTGATAATAGTGGTCTCACTGCTAACAATGGTTACACTAATAATAGTGATTTTATTGGTAACAGTACGCTCACTTATAACAGTCGTTTTACTGATGACAGTGATTTTATTGGTAACAGTGGTTTCATTGGGAACAGTGGTTTCTTATATAATTATATTTTTATGAATAACTATAGTAGTTAGACTGATAACAGCAGTAACTGACTGATACTTTAAGGATTTTGTTTTAATTTAGCTTTAAGATAACAATGTGCTTAATCGGGCGAAGCCTTCGGTGGGGTTGCTAGTGTGAAATTGTAAATTATTTTAATTATATTCTTGAGGTCTTTGCTGTAGGATTACGGTTGTGGGTTTGATCCCCACTCGAGGAAATGAAATATTTAATATTTTATTTTTTTTTCCTAGGATATAAAGCGTGGCGTTGTGTTACGCCAATGAATGTTTTGAATATTCAGTAGATAGTAAAGGAATGAAATATTTAAATCTTTTCGTCGTTCTAGTAACGAGGCCAAGTTTAGCAGCGTTAAGATTTACCATTAGGTTCCCAGGTTCCCTATACCTTTAGTTTTTTTTTATAATTACAGCGGCACAGCCGATTACGCCTGAGGAACTTGAGAAGCAAAGAAAGATAGCCGAATTACAAGCGAGGATA
The DNA here is from genome assembly GCA_018249855.1 of Eueides tales michaeli. NCBI lineage: Eukaryota > Metazoa > Arthropoda > Insecta > Lepidoptera > Nymphalidae > Eueides > Eueides tales. Next base: position 2,762 of record DWMZ01002710.1, on the reverse strand, counting down.
CAAAGGAAACTTGCAGGTACGTGTGTGTGTGTGACTGTGTGTTTGTTTGTATATATATATATATATTTTTTTTTTTTTTGGTGGCTCTCATAGGGCCCCCTAGGTTTAGTGCGTGGGTGTGCTGTAAAAGCGACTGAGTGAGGGTTCGAATCCATGTCGAGGAAGTATTTAATATATTTATTTCTCCTTGCTCTAGTGAAATGTAAAAAACGCTAATGTGTCTTAACACTTACTTCCCAAGTTCCTTGTGTGTGTGTGTGTGTGTGTTTTTTTTAACAAATTTCAAATTTAAAAATTTCAAAATTGAATTAAATTCAGAAAATTATTATTATTTTTATTGTGTTTATATATAAGAAAACCTTTAAAAAAATAATTTCTTATTTCTCAGGTGGGGCCCTCGCAGCTGCAGGGGCCTCAGGCCCCGCCCCCCTTATCCTAGATAAGGAGGGCCGTACTATAGACACTTCCGGGAAACGAGTGCAATTGACACACGTAGCTCCTACATTGAAGGTAAGGGGGCCTTTATTTTTTAATGAGGCCCCTTTTTTCAGCTTTACAGTATGCAGCAGGCAGGGTTGGCAGAGAAAATTTGGGAATCTAGTGTTAAAACACTCCATTCGTTCACCACTTTCCGCTGAATTTGAGGCATTGCGTGTTGAGTAGCGGAACTCAACGCCGCGTTTTGCCTTGTTACCAGAGTGAAGAATTAAAAACATTAAATATTTAAAATGAAAATATTATAAATAATTCTTTTCCTCGAGTGTGTATCGAACCCACAACCTGTCGGTTACAGTCATACGCATGTGCCGTTGGGCCACGACAGGCCCCTTTTTTAGAAAAAAATAAAAAATCTCTTTTTTTTCAACAGGCAAACATTAGAGCTAAACGCCGCGAAGAATTCCGAGCTCAGCTCACTGGTCAAGTGCCTGAACCGGTAGGCGAGGCCCCCTGGGTAGATGGCAGGGTGACTGTAAAGCCCCCCGCGAGGCAAAAGAGGGCCCTACGTTTCCACGAGCCTGGCAAATTCACGCAAATGGCTGAGAGATTGAGAATGAAGGTTAGTTAATAACAGTGGACTTTTTGATGGCAAGGACCCTTTTATTTCAATTCAAGGGGCCCCATAAACCTGTTTGTTTTTTAAAATTAAATTTAGGTTAATAATAAATAAGAGAGTAGGTGAGGCCTTGTGTGTTAATGGCAGGGTGACAATGTAAGTCTTCCGTTACGGAAAAGGGGGCCTTATGTCCTCACAAGTCTGAAAATTCACTCAAATGGCTGAGAGTTGAGCATGAAGATGAGTTAATGTTGGTGGGCTTTTAAATATAACACCCCCTTTTATTTAAATTAAAGGGGCTTTATAATTTTGTTGTTTTTAAAAGTAAATTAAGATTGGTAATAGGCAGGATATTAGGTGAGGCCTTATGTGTTAATGGCAGGGTGACAATGAAAGTCCCCCGTTCCCGAAAAGAGGGCCTTATGTTTCCACAAATTCTTAATGTCACTTAAATGGCTGAGAGGTTGAGAATGAAGGTTAGTAAGTGTTAGAGGGCTTCTGTATAAGCCTCTCTTATTTCAGTAAAGGGGACCTCATAATTTTTTTAAAGTTAGTTAAGATTAATTGTAGCATGATAGTAGGTAAGGATGACTCCTCTAAACTGTCAATTTTTAGTAACCTTTCAGACTTGTGAAAGCATCAGGCCCCCTTTTCTGTAACGGGGGACTTTCACTGTCACGCTGTCAAACTAAGACTCAAGTCTTGATGATGGGGGACTCTCAAGTCTTGATGACAGAGTGACAGTGAAAGTCCCCTGTTACAGAAAAGGGGGCCTTATGCCTAAATAAGTCTGAAAGTTTACTAAAAATTGACAGTTAAGGTTATTAAAAGTTTATTAGGGTCCTTCATTTTTTTTATATATCTATTTCTTTGACTGACAAAAGTCTCTTTGACGATAAGGGGCCTTGTGATGTTAGTTCATTTTACTCACTCACTCAGTTTCACGCTCTAACCCGCACGAGGCGGGGTAGTCAGAGGGATCTTGGGATTCCAGTGTTGAGACACACCGTCCCTTTGGCCACTTTCCGTGAAACATTAAGGTGTTGCAGGTTGAAGTGGTGTAACTCAAACTGCTTGCTGTTTCTCATAAAACATATTTTATGAGAAACAGTAGCAGCATATATACAAACACTTGGCCGAGATAAGGTAGTGATTTTTTTTTGTCGGGTATATTGGGGAAAAGTGGGGCACGGAACGCAGCGTAACCTAGTATAGGTTCCCAAGTTCCCTCTGCCTACCCGTGTGCTGTGTGTAGCTGGATATAAAAAAAAAATCTATATTAATATAAAAAAATAAAAACAATATTGTCTATTTCTTACCACAGACCTAAAAACATCCCTCAATATTTGATATTAATTTAATTTGGTATATCTGTGTGTCCGTTCCGCTATAACTCCTAAATTAAAACAAATTTAAATATTTTTTCCTAAATCCACCATATTTTTTTTCCATTTTTTTCCATTTTTTATTTATTTTCAGGCACAATTAGAGAAATTACAAAATGAAATATCGCAAATTGCACGTAAAACTGGGATTTCCTCTGCAACAAAGTTGGCACTTTTGGCTGCTGATGCACCGGATTCTGACCACGTGCCCGATATTGAGTGGTGAGTGCGGGTTCCAATTCGGAATGGGAGGGAGGGGGGAGGGGGGGAGGGTCACAAGGGAAGTCACTTTGAAAAATTAGTGTTAAGATACTCCATTCCGG
>DWMZ01002709.1:0-13718 GCA_018249855.1 Eueides tales michaeli | reverse complement strand
TCTCTGCATTCTTATTATATATCCTTTGTCCATATGGTTGCCTGTAAGAGATCGCTTTTAGTGATAAGGCCGCCATTGCACATATATTCTCTTCTATAATATTTGTATTTTATTTTTGTTTTTTTTTTCTTTGTGTTTATTTGTGCAATAAAGTATTATTATTATACAGCCCGTCTCTTAGGTTAATGCCTATGGACCTAACAGATGGGCTATTTTCCTCAATATTACTCTGACCAACTAAGCCATTCGTTCTTACCAAATCCGCCGATTTTTTTATACGCTTGTTACAACTTATTTATGTTGTTAACATCTCGGTAGTGAGATTTTTACAAATTTCCGCTACCCAAAGAGAATTTCCTAAGAATTATCGTTTGGCAAGAGAAAATGCAATTTATTAAATAATAAAAATATATAACAATAAAATAGTAAAAATGTAATGGTAAGAACGAATGGGTTGGTTGGTCATAGCGCTTGGACGGTTTCCAAGACACACGGGTTCAAATCTTGCTTCGTTCAAATTTTTTATACGTTTATAAATGTAGTAAATACTAAAATTCTTATTCTTTCCTAAATGTGGAATAACACATTAAAAATTGTAAAAACATTTAATAAATAGCATTCTCTCTTGTCAAACGATAATTCTTAGCAAAATAGTCTTTGGGTAGTGATGTGAAGCTGAAGAAAGACATATTATAATTGACATTTTCTAGATAAATTTTCTTACTTTTTTATAAGGGTGTTCTTTCATACGTCCAGTTAGTTTTGGATTTTCCCAGGGATTTCTGTATCCATAATTCTGAAATTATATACAAATTACTACACATCATATAAGCTGAGTTATTTAAGGAACAGTGGAATAACGTCTGATTGTTAACGTGATAATGTTTTTCGGATGAAATATATCTTTTAACTATATATTTTTACCCTATAGGTAGGCTATCCTTAGCCAGAGCGAAGAGATTATTAACTTCATTTGTTATCAACTTCTTCATGTATATTTTCCCGTGTCTGGCATTTTACATGACTTATGTCCAGTATAATCGATACTATATTCTAGAAGGAATCGAAGAGAATAATATTTTTACATTTTTTCACTTAATTAGACAATGCATTGAGAATTGAGTGATAATGCAATCGGTAACGGACAAAAAGCGCAAAGGAGTATTTTTACACTTAACTATCTTAACTCTCTCTGCCCATTCTGTTACGAGTACATACGTGATAAAACGTGAATCTTTCATTTTTTTATAAAAATATTTGCTATCCGAAGTCTGTGTCTGTGGTTTACAGGGCGTGTCTTCGTAAATGACAGGTTATCGGTTCTATTCTTAATGGAGGATATATTTATATATTTTTTAATTATAATGTTTAATATTCTCATTTTGTTCGCTCTGGTAACAAGACAAAGCGCGATGTTGAGTTCTTCCTCAATTTGGGCAGAAAGAGGGGAACGGAACGGATTGACTTAACGCTAGGTTCCCAAGTTCCATCTGCCTACGCTTCCATGTACGGGATACAGTGTTAGGCTGAAAAAATGTCATTATTACGCGGCTAATATAATAAGGAAGGTTCGTTTATGACAACAGTTAATTACATCTCTATTAGCCCATAGTATTTTGCTGACTGGCACTACTGACATTTCTATGAAAGTTTATTTAATAGTGCGGGTGATGGCTCAAATGAATAAAAATATTTTTAATTTGAATTTTGATTTTGAATTCCTAACTTAAAGTTGTAACAAAGTTTATTTTACGGTCCTATGTAAAGCCTAAGCGTTAATAGGACAATCTCCTGAAATGGAACATGGAAGTATTTCTGAGTGATTTGACTTTTTCTCTCCCTTGGCCATGTTTCATCAAAAATATTATTAATATTATTTATTTTCTTCCTTTAATATTGTTCAGATTTCGGCTTCAACACACTCGCAAGCATAAATTCGATCACATTCACTGTCCCACAAATATCAGGCTACTTAAAGCGGCTTGATACAAGAAAGAGTGCAGGTGCAGACCAAATTTCGACTTAGTTTTGACCATTTGCTGTGTTATTTTCTAGCTCCATGAAACTGGCTAAAATGTCTTTAGAATGTGGAGGACACATTTATTTAAATGCGCTTTGCTTTGAGAGAAGTGTTATATAAGATAGTATATAAGGTGATCGATTTCTCTCTTTCTTATAAGTAAGCCTAATATTTCTCACGTAGTGAACCTTTATTTTCAGTTCCTTTGTGTAATACAAAATATTCCTCTAATAATTTGGTATCATGTTTATAATTTTTTTTACTTAATGATTAATGAATAGATTATACCTATGGTATATTAATTAGTATATATGTATGTTGAAATGTGTATATATAACATCCACACACAGATATATGTATATGTTTATTTGTTCCATTTCTCTTATACATATGTAATTGATTCCTTTTTTTTGTTTTTTTTTTGTGTTTACATAAATTGTTGTCCTTAGATAAGTATAATGTAGTAAATATAACTATATTACTCATTCTCGTAACAATGTTAGTGAGTTATTAGTTCATTTTTAATTTTTCCCTAAAATAAATAAATAAACGAATACCTGCTCATTTGCAGAGTTATAACAATCTGGATACCTTAGTCCTAAAACATTAAACGAAAACAATAAAATAAGACCGAAGTACATATTACTTGGTAGAACACTGATAATGCTATCCCGCAGTGGAACTAATTTCTAATTACCGTTGAAATTAACGGATAGAATTCTAAGCAAGCTATATATAAGCTTATGTAGTATACACATCTATAGATACATATAATTAAAATTGATATGTCTGTTATTGTCTATTATTTTGAAATATTTAAAGTGCACAGCAACTTTAATCACTTTAATAGAAAGAAATTAAAAATTAAATTCATGTGCCCTTTTTTCTTGATCCTGCCTATCGTTTGTACAGATATTGAATAATTATATATTTTTTTAATAAATAATTTTTTTCGAGCAAAATTTAATTTTATATTTTCTTTTTAACTTAATTTTAATTTTTCCATTCAATTTTGAAATTTCATGCATTGCCGATATGCACATGCCGTGTTTACACTTTTTCAAAATTTTGCTGTGATTTTAATCTTTTTTTTTCACAATTGTCTTCTTGTAATATGACATACCCTGAGTACCTGTAAACAGTGAACCATGATAAAAGGACCTAGTGTGGTTCTTACTCTAGGTATTCCTATCAGATGTTATAAAACTATTAAACATTTTTATCAAACATTTTTTTTCAGCTTCACACTGTATCCCGCAAATGGCAGGGTAGACAGACGGAACTTGGGTACCTAGTGCTAAGACAATCCGTTCTGTTCCCTACTTTCCACTGAATTTGAGGCATTGTGTGTGGAATGACGAAACTCGATGTTGTGCTTTCCCTTTTTACTAAAACGAAGAAATTAAAACATTAATGTTTTAGTTTGAAAATATTAAATATTTAATCTACTATAGTGGGGATCGAACCCATAATCTGTCGCGTTTACAGTATTTTTTGTTATGGAAAAGGCAAGGCAAACGAGCGTATGGGTCACCTAATGGTGAGTGATCACCGTCGCCACACAATAGTGAAGTGCCACGTGTCCAGATGATGTGGATGGTACATTAGTTTGTAACGTACTGTGGGTTTTTCATTCTCCAGAACACTCCGTCATAAATACGGTACGCACAGTGAAGATACGTTTCTACGCAAAGCTAAAGTATCAAGTCTCTCACAGATCATTGGGATAGGTCCCCAATGATTCGAACTACTTTACGTTGTATGCGATCACATGTTTGTGCCTCTACGCCATGACAGGCATCATGAACATGTTTTGTTTTATTTTAATTGTTTTTACCGTCTCTGTTTACTGTTAAGAGATATTATGTAGAATGGCGAAACTCAACTCCGCGTTTTCTTCTCTAACGAGGGAAACAGTCGTTGCAAGAAATTAAAAATATTTTTTTCTTCCAAATGCTATGATGCCGATACCGAATGCAGTGCAGACGATGGTTTTAAATCACGATGTATAGATTTAGGGAAAAGGTAAGATATTATTGTCATGCAAATAGCATATAAAGGATTGAACGACGATGGATGCATAGTCGAAGCGATTACCTCTAGACAATCTTTGGCTAACCCCAATTATAAACTTTAAAGAGTGGGTGGTGTAAATATACATAATCCATATTTTTTTCAGCTACACGGTGTATCCCGCACGTGGTACGGAGAGCAGCGGTAACTTGTGAGCCTAGTGTTAAGACACTTGTATACACATTTTTCGCTGAATTTGAGGCATTACGTGTTAAGTGGCGTATCTCAACGTCGCGCTTTGCCATGTCACAAAATGAATATACACATATATCTAAAATATACATACTATTATACTTCATTAATACATGTTATAGTTGGTAACGGACACTAATAAAGATATCTATGTAAATTAGCTAATTTATTTTCTAGCAACATTTTTCTCTGCGATCGTAGTAATTATTTTTATTGTTATAAACTTGTTTAATCGTAACTTTAAACTGTAGTTACGCGTTAACGAATTAGGCGTAAAGGGATAGTTTCATGTGAAATGTATGTTTTATAGTTATTACGGTTTAAATATTACCTACAGTGATGTTGACGAATCATGGTCGCCTTGAAGTTAGGCGTTCTAAAGTTTTACATTGTCAATTCGGGAAAAAATAATTAAAAGTAAAAAATGTTATCGTAATTGAATAAATACAAATAAAAAATTTAATGTTTTAATTTTTACACTGTGGTAATAAAGAAAAGGGCAACGTTGAATTCCGCCTCTCTAAACGCAATATCTCAAATTCAGCGGAAAGTGGGGAACGGCGGAGTGTCCTAAACGTTCCCAAGTTTCCTCTGCCTTCCCTGCTTTGTGCGGAATACAGTGAAAACCTTAAAAAGGAAATGTTGTAAAAGCTGTAGTTACGCTGGGACAGTGTCTTAATAGTGACGGAATTGTTTTCTAGGTACTCTTTGCCTATACTGCTAGACATATACTGGATACAGGACGAAGCTAAAAAAAATAAAAATATCCTAAAATAAAATCTGCGTAGCGATCTAGTTAGCTTCAGGGCGGCCACAACTCGTTGTCTGTACTTTACTAGGTTTTTACTATAGTGTATATTGAGGGTGAAGCATGGAGAGTTTCTAATTCAGTTTTAGACATGCATGGTTGAATGTGATTTCTTGTAAAATTAGATTTTTGAGAAAAGTTATTTTTGGTTCTTTTTTTCCAAATTATCTAAGTAATGTTATTATGTTGTAATGTTCTTATCTTCTTATGTTCTAATGGAATTGAATCCACAATCGTTGATTTTACAGTCAGACGTTCTGCTGCTGCGGCACAACAGCCTTAATTCATTACTTAATAATTTTTATTTTTACGTTAATAAATTTGCTTATCAAATATTAATTTTTCACAATTACAGTATTTTTTCAGCATCGATCGTGAGGCCAGAAAAAAGGTATAATTAGTTTACGTTAATACTCATATTATATTTTATGGAAGTAGGCCGACATTACAAACATTTTCTATTTGAGGCCCGGGTTTAAGTCCCGCTACGTCTAAATTTTACGTATAAACATTTATACGTTTGCTAAAGTAGTATTTTACTTTCCTAAGTGTGGATTAATACTTTCAAATTAATGAAATTACTGTTGACAATAGTATTAGAAAAGAAAAACTCGAGAAGAAGCAGGAACTAAAATTCACTACCTCATACTGGCTAAATGCTAGTCCGATTTTCATAAAACATAGCAATATATCCAACGCGATAGGACTGAAAAAAAGGGACCAAAGTGAATTATCCATTCAGGAGCAGACAAACAAACAGATAGATACATAGACAGTCAGACAGTTCGAACTTATAGTTATTATTTTAGGATTAAAAATATTAAAATTTATTTCGACTCGTTTAATTGGATCACGACTTTAACATTATATAAATAAAAATATTCATACACTTTTGATGTTTAAAGCAATCTATCATAATGTTTTATTTTCGTGCCATTTGTACGGGATGTCTCATCGTCCTGCGAGATTTTTACTTCCAAATTGTCAAAAATGATAAATTACCTAAAAATAAGGTGACCAATTTTTTACTTTTCTTTAATGTAAGATTACTAATTTATATTTTTATTTTAATATTTCTGAGGCCTGTCGTGGCGCAGTAGCACAGTCGTGTGACTGTAAACGCGACAGATTGTGGGATCGATCTCCACTCGAGAAATTGAAATATTTTCAAATCAAATATTTAATGTTTTCATTTTTTCGCTCTGGTAAGAAGGTAAAGCGTAGCGTTGAATTCCGTCACTCAAAACGCAGTCTTAAATCCAGAGGAAAGTGGGGTTATATGTTCTGGGGATATATAGGTTCTCAAGTTTCTTTTGCCTACCCTACTATGACTGTGCGGGATACCCTACTATGACTAGGACAAAGAGTGAAGCTGAGAATATTTCATATTTAGCGGGATGTTGAGTATATCAAATCAGTCACGACTAGTACTGCCAGGATATTCCGTATATTTCATACAATTTTGGGCCATTGTGTCTTGGGGAATTTGCGGAACTTACTCTATCGCTTTATAGCATAGTAATAAAAGTACTAGCGTAGTAATATATCGTAGTAACGCTTTAATAAGTAAAGATGTAAATAATATTGCTCGATCCTATTTAAATACTTAATATTCTGTTGTAGTACATTTTAGATTTTATTAGCATAGTAATAATATATTCATATTATTTCCACAGTAGACAAAATTATATGGTTCCCGTTTTCTATTCAAGTCCATGGCGCTTGATAAAGAATTAAGGATCCATTAGTTATAAAGTAGCTGTATAAAATAAAACTATTATATTTAATCACCTAGACTAACAACGAGAAGGAAAGGCGACAGGTGACAGGAAATTACACAATTTTGTAAATTAAGAAATAAATCGAAGTAATTTAGAAGAAGTTGTTACTTAAACTTTTTACTATCTTAGAGGTAATATTTCAAAGGAATAAATATATTTTAAAAGTTGTTAATTATTAGTTCTCCGAATACTATATAGTGCTTATAATGTGTTCAAGCGCTCTGATCACTAAACCATACGTTCTCGTCAAACTAAGTCAAAATTCATATACGCTTGTCACAACTGAGTTATGTTGTCAGTGTCTTTAAGGGGATTTTGGTCGTCAAAGTTTTGGATCTCTGATATAAAAGAAAAGGACAGAACAATAAAGAAAAATATATACATTAAAGCTAATTTCATCATATTCATATCTCAGGATGACAAAATTATATCGTACTGTCTATTTTTGGAGCATGGTTATAGACTATTACAGCAGAAAAAATAACAAAATTTTAAAAATGGGTGCTTTAGATAATTTATTAACAATATGTATGGACCCCATGCATTATCAACACACTTTGTTTACATCATTCTTAATTTGAGGGCTGTCGTAGTGTAGGGGCTCAAGTAAATAAAATATTGAATTTTTTTTCTTCCCGCTGGTAAGAAAGCAAAAATACAGCGTTGACCATCAATTAACACGTAATGCCTCAAATGAAAATTTTGTGTAAATTGTAAAAATAAGTTTAGTCCAATAGTTTTGAGTAATATTTGTTTTGGGATTAAAACATAAATTCACTGCGTGCTGCAACCAACATTCGAATATAAATCCTGTAGATCCGATCCAATGTTATAACTTTGCGTTCTATGTTGTTCACATAAATTTCTTGCATCGTTAGCTTTCTTGTCATAATACAAGAAACTGCATATTTAGAATATTGTTCGTTGTGCTATTATTTGGCTTATATTTGTTGTGTAGTCGGCAAGTCTATTTGAACTTGATTTGTTAGCTTGTAGACTCACGCTGTATCCCGCCTTCTGCATATTTTATAGGGAGCCTACTCTGGTACCCTGCTAGGGTAGGCAGAGGACACTTGGTAATCTAGTCTCGTTTCCCAGTAAGGCACTTTCGTTCCTCACTTTTCGTCAAATATTATATATAACGTCGACTTAACATTAATTGTTAGTTATGGGTTAAATTTAATGTAAATGTTTCTGTATACATTTTTATCAGGTTGTATTTAACAGTAATCTAATAGTTTAACAGTTAACTTTTCAATCATACATAATAATCGGAGAGAACTTAAGATTTAGATATTTCATCCTTCAATTTCATTCTGAATTCATAATATTGTGTGGAGATCAACACAGCTCTAGAAACGTTGTCAGTGTGGGCTAAGATAGCCTAGACTGGGGCGATCCCCAATCGAGGCCATTTTTAGCCGGCGCTACCAAGGTTTCTCAAAGCGCGACGTTCCTCTGTATCACGATAACCCCTTATTTTTCTCTCTTTCTCAGCTTCACACCTTAACCCATGCAAGGTAGACAGAATTTTGGGAACGTAGTTATACTATACTCTGTTTCGTTCCCCAGTTTTCACCAAATTTTAGGTATTGCGTGTTCAGTGGCGGAACTTACCGCCGCGCTTTGTTTTGTCATCAGAGCAAAGAATTGAAAATACTAAATATTTTCTCGAATGGAGAACCCACAACCTGTCGCGTTTATACCCTTACGCCACACCAGACCTCATATATCTTTATAGTATAATGTTTTATGGAGAAATATGTTATAAAACAATATTTTAGCATAAGAGCTTTGTAATAAATAAGTTTTATTACGTATCCCGTGCGTTTTACTGCTGTTACAATAGCAATATGAGAGTTGTATGTTAAATTTTATTAGAAGTATTATCGCACAGTCTTGCTTTTTTCTATTACTATAAACGTAGAAATTTGTACATGCCAACGTCAAGAAAATACAAATATTTGTAAATTATTTCAATGTTAAAAATTCGGTGGTTAAGGTTTTAATATGGCTTGATTCGTTACAAACTTGAATAATGCATTTTAATTTAAATTAAGTAAATAATTTGGTGTGTATATTATTAGAACTACATAACATAAAGTATAAATAAAAATGTTTTTATTTTGGATAATTTGGATTTTGTACGCGATAGCTTTCATTGGAACCAAAAATAATCACAGCGTTAAGTATCGCCACTCAACATGCAATGCTACAAATTCTGTTTTATGTCAAAAAAGGTAGGAACCAAACGAAACAGAGTGTCTTAACATTAGGTAACCCCTGTTCTAAAATATTTCGTTATCAGTTTCCTACTCAGTCATAACCCATAACCCACTCCGTACATCATTAACCGAAATGTTCATTCAAACATTTTAAGCTGAAATATAATTCCACTTCAGTGATTAATTGATAAGCTATAGTGATATTTTCAACCACTGCACGATTTACATATTCGTATCTAAATAAGCTGTAGTATCCGTAAGTTAATTAAATTTAAAGCATTGAAAATATGTTATAATAGTGTTTTTTTATTTCACTTTTTTTTTCAGTTTCACGCTGTATCCCGCATATGGCAGGATAGACAGTGTCCAAACACTCCGTGCCATTCCTCACTTTCCGCCGATTTCGGGACATTGCCTGTTGAGTGGAGGAACTCAAGGCCACGCTTTGCTTTGTTACCAGAGCGTAGAAATGAAAACGTTAAATATTTTATTAGAAAATGTTAAATATATCATTTTCCAAGTGTGGATCGAACCCACAACCTGTATCGTTTACGGTTACACGCTTTCCATTGAGGAAACTGCGCCACGACAGGCCTAAAAAGGCCTTAATATATATACTTAGTCAAGTCATAAGTTCTGTCACACAATTGAAACTTTTCAATTATGGAATGCTGGCCACAAAAACGTTTCTTAAATTTGAATTAAGAAACTTTAGCAAAAATAAGAATGTATATTTTTCATATTTGGCGTATTATTAAATATGTAGTGGACGATAAAGATTAAATATGTAGTAGAAGGTTCTTCCATCTTCTCAATCTACCTATGGTACAGAAAATCTTACGACTAAGCTCCGACACATGAGGCGACCAGGAAAATGCACTGTCCATCCTAATTCCCAAATTTTTAACACTCTCACTAACCTCCAAACAAATATTATTATACAAAACTGAGGGTAAAGGAGAATTTAATTTAGATATCTGCTTAGGGTTACCGAATAAACACACTTGAGACTTATCAGGGTTGATACATAGCCCAAACGATTTACTCCAAGTACTAATTATTTTCAAGTCGGAATTAATTTTTTTGATTGCACTCGTGATATCGCTTACAGCTGCAGTTGTGTAGATTTGTAAGTCATCGGCGTAAAGGAGATAAGATGACGATATATGTTGAGTGAGAGTGTTAATAAAAATGGAAAAGAGTAAGGGGGACAACACACTACCTTGCGGGACGCCAGCGTTAATGTGACATAGCGACGAGTGTTTATCGTCAAGCTTGATACTCCGTCTGCATCCGTAAAGGTAAGACGAAAACCATTTAGTAGCTTCAGACGAAAAATTTATAGATTTCAGAATACCTAATAAAATATCAAAATCCATTTACGACTACCCTGCATCCTACCCGCTCTTACTTTACCATTCTTTAATTAATTTTTTAAATTCCGACATTATTTAATAGTCACTAAAAATAATCATAATTAATCTATTTTATTATATAAGTAATCTATTTTACGCTTGTGGTCCCTGCACCACGACTCATTCAGGACTCATTTTTCGTCATCATTTTTCATTTAATTTTTTTTATACTTTCCTCTCTATTTTATTATATAAGTAATCTATTTTACGCTTGTGGTCCTTGTATTATGAATCATGAGGACTCTATTTTCGTCAACATGTTTCATTTCATCTTTTTTTATACTTTTTAATAGGTTTTCAATAATATTTATGGTAAAATACTTCACACTGTATTTAAACATCACACTGATTTACGTTCATTGCAGGGTAGGCAGAGGGAGTTTAGGAAAAAAGTATTAAGATGTTCTGGATTTTGATTTGTTCTGGATTTCTGGGTCTTGCAATTTTTATAAATTGGACTTGGGCGTAACCACAATTTACGTTTACTGTCGCATTCTGGTGCCGATGCGCCACGACAAAAAGTCAGTCAATCAGACGTGCCTCTGTGTATGTGTGTATGTGTGTATGTTTGTACGGCATGTATTTATTTTTTTTTGTTTAGAAAAAATGTAGTCTTAATAATAATGTATACACGGTTATCTCATAATAAATTTAAAAAGTTGATTGAAATTTAGTTTCCTTTAACATTTTTAAATGTAATTTTTATATTATTATAAAATAATCCAATTCCTTACAGATGATCTCCGACACATATGTAGTCGGCACGGACGCGGCGAGGCGAGGTCTTCTTACTGTGTTCGATTTGTTTCAGACTGAAGAAATTAATAGGCGCTTGCTTTTAGTATTGCTTGAAGGTAACAAATATAGCGACCCTCTCGCGACTTCGCCCGCTTGAACCACATAATTGATTTACTAATCTGCAAATAATTTTATTTTAAAATTAATGTCTGTACCTATATTAAAAAGTAAAGTTTTAACCAATTCAATATAATAATTACTAAAGGATGTATATATATTTTCTTGTAGTTACACTCTGTATCCCGCACGAGGCAGGTTAGACAGAGGGAACCCGGGAACCTAGTGTTAACACACTCCGTTCCACTTCCGTTCCCCACTTTCCGCCGAATTGGGGCATTACGTGTTGAGTGGCGGAACTCAACGCCGCGCTTTGCCTTGTCACCAGAGCGAAGAAAGGAATATATTAAATATTTCATTTTTACGAGTGGGGATCAAACCCACAACCGGTCGCGTTTACAGTCACACACTTGTTCCCTACGCCACAACACGCTTCTCGGTAAAATGGACCTAAATTTATCTACATAAGCCGTCATTCCATTTATAGAATATTATTTATAATGAGACTGATTATTAATTACTGATTATGAATGACAAATCTATCAAACCAGGTCATGCAAATTTAAAGGAAAGGAGAATGGTGTAAACGGTTTTTAATCTTGTAATAAAATGAAAGAGAAAAAATTAACAAAATCAATTTAATGATAAATACTTGTTAAAATCATATTTGGGGAATCATATTTATCAGAACATTGTCCACCATGTTGATTAAACGCATTATCTCTTATTATCTTACAATCCTTCTATCGAACGTCCTCCAGTCAAATTTAACTGGCTCAATATTATTATGTTCGACTTAAATTCTTTCCTGGCAAATATAGCATAATCGTATCATTAGAAAAAATAAAAGGTTAAGAAACAAACAATATTTAATGAAATAAAAAATGTATTTTACTAATTTGAACTCTCGCCTCTTAGACCAACCTTTCCATGAGGCGCGAGTTCAAATCCCTATTTTTTTTCAAAGTGTGGAATAACACTTTTAAAATATATACAATAGTCTATATTGCAATTTTGACATGTTCACATTATTTATTAGCGACATTGATATCTTTGAAATCTGAAGAGAAAACATCATTTACCACTAGTTCACTAAAGTTACTGATTTAGACCTAAGAAGAACCAGCGAAGGAAACTTAGCGGCGAATGTCTTTTTCTTTAACCAAAGCTTTACATCATATTGTTATAATTGACAATGATACATTTGAAATAGCCTGGAGCATTTTATCCCCAAGGCGTGTTATCTATATCTATGTTATACTAAAACAGTAAAAAAGTGTGTCTGTCTGTGGAGTCCGTACATTAAACTTTGCCTTTTGTACCAGCACATTTTCTAAGTTACTGGACCAATTTCGATGATTTTTTTTCTGTTATATAGCTATTTGCTCTGGACAGTACTTAGGCTACATTTGGTTTCGAATACTTCCACACCTGATGAAAAACAGTAAGGGCCCAGATTAACTATAAGAGATAATTAAATACATCCATAACAAAGATTGTAGAGGGTTATAAGCATTTTACATTTTATTCACTTTTCTTATCATTGTATATTAATCCATGCACTTCAGCATATGACTCACGAAAAGCCAATATCTTCCTAATAGCACTGATAGATAGAGCACGCAGCACTATGTCTTCCGCGTAACTAATATTAACTAAAAAAAATGCCACCAATATGGCATCCCAGACTGATGCCGCTATCAGCGCATTGATAAAGAGGTTAAAAAGCTTAAGGAAGCCCAACCCTCCCTATCTCACCCCACATTCCAACCTATATGGCTCCGAGTACTCGTTTGCCCACTTAACAAAATTTAGTTATTTATTATACCAATATTTAAACATCGTGGCCAGGTGATTTGCCTCTAGTCATTGACTGTATAATTTTAGTAACTGTTTTAGAGTTTACATAAGTGATAATGTATTTTAAATTAATCTCAGCTTCGGGCACCCTAACAGACAAATTCTGTAAATACTGTACAGTAAACTGTTTCTTAAAAAGGCCCTAACTGCCTGGCCTCAAATTATTTATACCTTAGGTATACATAAGCGTCCCAAATAACTGATTCATCAAGACCCTACCCAAGTCACATTTGTATCATGTAGCCCCAAAATAAATATTCAAATAATGTTTTTTAAGCAACATCTTAAATTTTTGTAAGGTTTTGGCACGTCTAATCTCGATAGGTAAATTATTCCATAGTCGGGCAGCTTTAACAGTAAAAGAATTAGACATAAAGGAAGAAGAATGTAAAGGAATTTCAAGTAATAAATTTTTTTGGGAGCGTAGGGAAAGTGAGTGGACGTCATGAAGAAACTTGAAATGTTTCTTCAGATAAGCAGGAGTAGAAG
>DWMZ01002708.1:0-13720 GCA_018249855.1 Eueides tales michaeli | reverse complement strand
CAAGAACAAAACGATCGTCTCCACTCGTGATGCTGTACTGGATCTCCGAATTGGGAGTATTGGGTTTATCTCGGTCAAAGGCGTGAATGCCTTTGAAAATTGTAAGTCCTGTAACAAATTATTATATGATATATATTTTTTGGCTTCACGCTGTCTCCCGCACGTGGCAGGGTAGACAGAAAGAACTTGGAAACCTGGTGTTAAGACATTTCGTTCCATAAATTATGGTCAATACTTTCCGCTGAATTTGAGGCATTATTTATTGAGTGGCGAAAGTACCGCTTTATCTTTACCAGAGCAAAGACATGAAAATATTGACTATTTATTTTTTCTAATCGGGATCGAACCCACAACCTGTCGCGTTAACAGTCGCGTGCTTAAACTTCTGCTCAACGGATATATATAATAGACTTTAGAGACAATAGGATTGTATTGTTGTTTAAAAATTAAATGACAGGCATCGTCATTGAACAATGTCTGTAGAATAAGCGATTAATTGGCGAATGAGAAACGTATAGACTATATCGCTTATTTCTCATTTTTTAAGCTTTATTTGCAGCGTAGAAAGAGGGATCTTGGGAACCTAATATTAGGACCCTCCGTTCCCATTAAGACACTTACGTTCCTCACTTTCTGTCGGTTTGAGGCATAGCTTATTGAATGAATGAGTAACACCGTGTCATCAAATATTAAAATAATAAATATTTCATGTCCTCTAATGGAAATTGAACCATCCAACGAAATGGCAACCAAAATTTGCTATATATCATGTAAATAGAGACCGTTGTGGCAAAACGGTACTGTGTCTACCTGTAGATGTTACGGTTCTGAGTTCAATACTCTCTGAATAAATAATTTTCATTTTTTTGTTCCAGTATTAAATCTCAAAAAATGACAGTGCGTGGAGAACGAAGTGTTCCGACGCAAAGTATACCCTCTGCATATGCTGTTATATGCGGGATACAATAGCGTGAAGCTAAAAAATGTGAATACTACCTGGCGGAGTCAGCTCATCCACAGCTACTCTATACGGCGTATCTTGAAACTGTGGTACATTGTCGTTTATATCTTCTATATAAACTGTGACCGATAGATATGCTGATATCTGAAATGTTACAATAGTTACTTTTAATAAAAATGTTTTATACAAAGTATCAGGTGCTTAGAAAACAAAAATGAGCTTGAGAAATTTGATACTATAATGAAGCTTTCGAAATGAGAACTTATACTTTAGTATTTTTTAACACTCGAAGAGTTTAATCGGTCTGACTGTCTGTTTGTTTGTTAGTACCGTCGCTTCTGAATAAATGAAGCGACTTGTTCATCGCGGTAGTTCTTAGCAGTATTTTATGCAAAATCGGATCAGCAGTTTATAAGCTACAAGCACTTAATAACATTTTCAGCTTTTTAAAATTGTAAATTTCATATTTATTATATTAGAAAATTGCAACAATATCAGCCCCTTGTGAAAAAAAGACAAGGTGAAGACCTGATCTTTGGAGCGATAACGGCGGCTTCTAAAATTTCCCAAGCTAAAGGTAAACCACTTAAAAATTCTACTTCCGTATAGTGACCAGAAAATCCCTTTAATATGCTCTGAAGCAACCCAGCATAAATGCTAAATATTAGGCTAGACCTGCTGTGTATTCAAAGAATCCGAATGTATGTCACTTACACCCCATGAGTAATAAACTGCGGTATATTGTATAGTAATATATACCGAAAGACCTAACAGATAAATGAATCAAACCCACAATCGTCGTTTTTACAAACAGACACTATACAGTATTGGGTTCCGTTAATCGGCACCGTCGTCTCATATCACCATTGATTCAGCGTGAAGCTAAAATGTTTCAATTATAAGAAAAGGTAGATATTGAAGCTTGGCGTCGCACAGGGTCTCATGCGTGCATGTCTAATTTGAACAGATTGTGGTGTTAAAGAATTATTATTAGTATTTTCATTTCCTCACTAATTCGGCGAAGTGAAGAAGAAAAGTGTCTTGTTGAACAACAGAGTATCATACACTTCCACAGATTCCTAGGTTTCCCCTATCGTCCCTGGTACACGCGGCCTAAAAAAAAACTTTGGTATTCTATTTACGTGTCTAAGACGCCAATCAATTTTAAATTAATTATGCCGACATATTGTTTCCGTTATAACGACTGTTCGAGAGCAATTATGCAAATGGGCTTAGTATTTATGTAAACATACGCCGACGGAATCTGAGAGTTGGTTTTTTTATTTGCCTAGATATGGCATTTAACCTGCATATTGGCAGGGAAAACAAGGAAAAGCATGCTTTTATGATTGGATGGTTTTCGATATATAGCGCGTAAATTAACGCTGCGCTTACGTAACAAATATGAAAAGAAAATAGTATCAATTTCGCTTATTCCCGCAGAAATTCGAGTAGGCACAGGAAAATTAGCGTGACAATACTTTACACTAATATTAACTAGAATTTCATCTTACGTGATCTCCTATAGTTATAAAATCTATAAATTGTTGTATTGATGGAAGGTGACACCAATGAACAATAAAAATATTGGCATACAATTTATATTCAGCAAAAGCCTTCACTAAAATAAAGCTAAAATATACAATTTTTGAACATAAAAAGCCACTGTTGCTTGGCATCTAGCTCAGCTTCACGCTGTATCCCACACATGTCAGGGTAGGCAGAGGGAACTTGGGAACCTAAGACACTCCGTTCCACTTCCGTTCCCAAATTTTCGTCGAATTTGAGGCATTGCGTGTCAAGTGGCGGGACTTAACGCCACGTTTTCATGGCATCTAAAAGTTTTATAAAATATCACGAGATATAGTGCCCACTGTGTCATTTTATCCCTATTTTAACTAATTAAATATCAAAAATCCTAACCGCATCTAGTCTATATAATTCAATGATCATCACAGGGGTCCCGTCCCGCGGTTCACTGAACCTACTGAAAAGCGTCTATACAATTTTTATGGTGTGCTGTAAAAGTAACGTAAACGTACAACGTTGCCTCGTTACCTCCACACTGTTACACTAAGTGCTGGGATTTACCAGTTCCTGTATGCTATTTTTGTGTTTTATTATGTTTTTATATGCCTATTAAATGCATTTACATATATGTACCTATGCTAAATGAAGCTAAAGTGTTTGTTTGTTTGTTTGAACGCGATAATCTCAGTAAGTATTGGTTGGCACTGAGAAGTTGTTTTCGTGTTGATATATTTATTTATATTTATCGAGGGAGAACTTTTGTACACTATTTAGGAAGTTGTGATGTAAAAGATAAACAAGCCAGAAAAGTAATAATTTATACATCACGAATAATACTTTACAAGTCACCATTAATGGAAGTAAAATATTTTATAATGTTACTCTGGAAGAAATATGCTGATAGCACTAAACATTACTATTGTACGATATTTATAGAACTAAAGAAACTCTTTTAGACTTCATATAATTTTTTTTTCTTTAAATTCTTTCTTTCTTTCTTAGCTTCACGCTATATCCCTAGCGTGGAAGGCAGAGAGAACGGAGCGCCAAACGCTACGGTTTTGGCATACCTCTTTTGCCTCATCCACTGTCAGCAACTTCTTCATATATGCTCTCCGGGGGGTCCTCATGCTTTTGACGAGGCCCTCCTCCAGTATCGTAGATACTGTGTTTTCGGAGGTCAACCGAGGTCTTCCCCTCCCTCTCTTACCACTCACTTTTCCTTCATAAATCTTTTTTACCATTCTTTCATCACTCATTCACTCGACGTACCCAAACAACCTGAGCACGTTCTTCTTCGTTCTCACTGTGACATCCACGCTTATAGCCTACCATTCTGTGTATCTCTTCATTGGGTATACGATCAGCTAAATTGACTCCGCATATCTTACGAAGAGATCGCATCTCCACACTATTCATCTTTCTTGGATTCTTCTTCTGTAAATACCCACATTTCGCTACGGTATAACAGCATTGGTACCAATAAATAAATATTTTCTTTAAATCAATTTCTTTGTTTCTAAATAAACACGTGTCAAAAAGTTAATATGTAAAGACACTCAAAAATCACTTTATTGTCAAACTTCAAACGCTAATATGCTTTATAATGCGTCAATGTATAATAAATTATAGAGCACAGATAATGCAAACATTTTACATTAAAAGGTGACATTTTTTATTGTTCGGGTTATATCCACCATTTTTACAATATATCGACTTGTTTATACAAGTAAATTGTTTCCACATCTTTTAGATTAATCCTTGTTATTGTGTTCTTATGTTTGTTATTTTTTAGCTTCTTGTTTTATTGAACTTAAATTGTTAGTGTCAAATACCAAATATGAAACAAAACGTAGCCATATGGTTCGTTTTGAATGTGATATTATTAACAAAGATTACATGTGATATAATTAATAAATAAAAAAAAACAAATTTAACCTTTTAATTTCATTTCAGGGTAATCGAGTACATTAAGCAACTTTTTTGATAACTGGTATTTTGGACTCTTTACCATAGTCCTTGGTAGGGATTAGACTGACCAGTCTGGTCATGGCCATCGACTACTGCAGAGTTAGTTTAATTTAAAATGTGTAGTAATCGCGAAATTGAAAGAATTTTGTTTTATTTGTTCACATTTTGTCTCAAGCCCCCAATTAATATGTAATGTAGGCGATAACACAGTTTAAATTGTTTATTTTACACATTGTAACCCTTTTTTTAGCTTCACGCCGTATCCCGCACAAGGCAGGGTAGGCAGAGGGACCCCGGGAACCTAGTGCTAAGACTACGTTCCACTTCCGTTCTCCACTTTCCGCCGAATTTGAGGTATTGCGTGTTGAGTGACGGAACTCATTGCCGTGCTTTGCCTTATTACCAAAGCGAAGAAATGAAACATTAAATATTTAAATTGAAAATATTAAATATTTCATTTCCTCAACTGGGGATCGACCCAGAACCTGTCGGTTGCAGCCACACGTTTGTGCCGCTGCGCCACGACAGGCCTCAAACATGACAGGCTTTAAACACTATTATTAGAGTACTTAACATATTATATACGATATTGTTCATAATATCTATTTTACATTGATATATGTCATTACATTGTTTCTGATTAAGGAATATAGGAATATAAAAATAGACTTGCACCTTTTACGGTTGAATTCAAACAAAATATAACCGCCACGCGGCACTCAGATTGTTTCAATGGTAGTAGCTCAGTTGTCTATAAAAGATTTGTATTTAAATTGTTTTCAGACCAATGTCTGTACATGGAATATTTATAAAGCGATCTTATAGGCGACGTTTAATAATGTACGAGTAATAGTGGGCCCTATTATGAAATTATTTATTTTGAATATTTTTTGTCTATTTGTATGGGCGTTTGTACGCCCTAATCTTAAAAAACGTTATAATTTAAAAAATAGCATGCTTGTTACGTTTGACATTAACTCGATGGTTTATAGCTTTCTACGAAAAACCGCAATGAACAATGCTTTTGCTTAAAATTTCCAGTCTCCATTTTATGTCTGCTTTAAACTTACCAAATCATCACCAGTATCAAAATCGCATCCCAATCTGAACTTCACGATGTTCTGTGGGGAGTCGTTGTCGACAAGATTGTCAACACTCTGCGCCAGTATGACAGCTACGTGGGTCCTGTTCACGTCTCTATATGTGAAGAGGTGAGCGTCTTCTTCTTTGTCTACCGCTTGGAGGACTAGGTTTTTTCTGTAAATTAAAAGGTACATCATAAAATATAAATAATAATTATAATTGTGTATAAATTTGTAAGGCTTGTCTAGATGGAGATTTTCGTTCGAGAGTTCGACGGAAATTGGGGAACGGTAACAAGCTTAGTGTTAACTTTATATGCCTGAATGTCCTTTGTCTTTGTATCCTGTGAGATACAGCGTGCAGCTAAAAATATACATGGAATACTTCCGTTAATAATAAATTGATTAGTTATACGTACTTCTTATTTAAAGTAATAAAGGGTAAAGTTAGTGCTTCTCGCACTAAGATATGATTACCCGATTTTCTTACAGAAAAGGGAAAAGAATAGTTTTCTTATTTTACTAGTATAATCAGTTAATTACAATTTGACGAAAGTACATTTTGAAGTGTGAAATGAAAAAAAAATTAGTTCATAATCAAGCATTTGAGCAATGCTCAGTTAAGAATTTGCGGTTTTCTCAATTCAGAAACCGGCCATATATGTATTTTGTGTTCGTATTGATAAAGCATTTAAAAATATATTACAGAGACATCTGTTGCCAAATGTAAGAACTGAAATGAAATATGAAAGTTAGGAAGAGCCGTTGATCGTAAGCAAAGTATTTTAGTTCGCTAGAATGTTAATAGATGGCATATAAATATTTTAATAAATATGCAAATAAATATATTTGATTTATATTATATTCTATTATGTTTTTGTGAACTATTATTTTTAATTTATTTGTAATTTTCACTATCTGCTTAACTTGTATCTATTTGCTCTTTATGTGTTTTCTTTTTTTATTTTTTTTTTGTGTGGAAACTTTGTTGGATTGTTTTAGAATTTTATATTATTTTGATGTTTGTGTGTAACATGTTCTGTTTGTTTCCCTAATAAAATTAAATAAAAATAAAAAAAATATGTGACCTGTCGTGGCGCAGCGGCACAAGTGTGTGACTGTAACCAACCGGTTGTGGGCTCAATCCCACTCGAGGAAATTATATATGTAATATTTTCAATTTAAATTTTTAATGTTTTATTTTTTTCGCTTTTGTAATTAGGCAAAAGCCATCACTCAACACGCAATGCCTCAAATTCGGAGTGTCTTAACACTAGGTTCCCAAGTTCCCTCTGCCTGCCATGAGCGGGATACAGCGTGAAGCTGAGCAGAGTAATAAATATGCAATGGACGGACAATTTAAAAAAAAAATTACATATATTTCAATTATTTTGTTAAATTAATCAATGTCATCATTTAAATATTAGATATAATAAATAACCATTTTTAAATCCTAAAGCAAAAAAAGGGGGGTTTAAAATTAACCTGCCTGTGTGTGCCTATCAGACATACACTGCGTCTATGTACTTGTCTGGGTAAGGAAATAATTGATTTCAGTGCGATTTCTGCATGAAAATTTGGATGAATAAAAGTTACAATAAATATATTTAATGAAATTATCATATTATTATTAAGTAAAAACCATCGATAATATTAAAGGAAGATCAAAAATATGAAAACCTTATGTTATTATGAAGTAGTTGATAAAAGATGATCAGTTTATATTGATGAAATAAGCACTGTGGCTACTCTAGGGAATAGCAATAACCGTTTTAATACGTTTTTTTAGGCAAAACGCGGCGTTGAGTTCCGCCAGTCAACATGCAATGTGACAAAAGTAGAGAAACGGAACAGTGTTCTCTCTGTCTACCGTGCGGCATATGCCGTAATATATATATATATATATATATTTTTTTTTTTTTTTTTGGAAAAACTGTATTTTATGGACGAAGCTAAACGCGTTATATCCTTACGAGTTCTATAAAAATGAAAAATTGTTAATTCCCCAAGTGGAAATCAAACCCGCACACGCCACATACAGTCAAATGCTCAGTCTCATAAAACATACCAATTAAAACATATATTTATAACCAATTATCTATAAACCATGACCTTTTTAGTCAAAAAGTAGAAAACCATGTTGACTCGTTAACTTTAACCGATAGCTTCTCATAAACCCACTTTCTACGTACATCTGTACGGGACTTAATAAACGTAATCACTTATTGCAAAGTGATGTGACACTGAATTCTACTTAGAATAGTATAACGATATTAAATAGTTATCGTTTATACTATAAGTGTTAGTTCTAATACGATTTCGGCAAAATTTACGTGTTATTTGTTTTAAAGTATTTATTTAATTTCTGAAGAAATGAGCTTTATCTAAGAATAAATAAAGCTCGTTTCTTCAAAAAGGAACCCTACACTCTTGTAAAATTATATTTATTTAGTACCAAAACTAGAATTAGGTATCCTTTGGTCAAAAAACAATTACAAAGAAACAATATATTAAATTTTACCGACCAAAAAATTACTACATCTTACCAAAGTGTTTGTAGCTCCATAACCAGTAATCTGATTTTCATAAAACAAAAAGCAGACAGGTCAAACATGTAACACCATAAAATTATATAAAAGTGACATAGAATTAATTAACTAACGTCCGTTAAAAATTCACGATCAAATATAAGAAAGATTAGAAAAAAAATATTCTTGTATTTATGTTCATATTAAAAAATGCACCAATAGTTCCTGAGATTAGCACGTTCAGACTAACAAATTTAATGCCAATGCCTTCAGAATTCGGCAGAAAGTGGAGATCGGATAAAGGAAACGGAGTGTCTTAACACTATGTGCCCAGGTTCCCTCTGCCTACCTTGCTAAAGAAATCGAGCTTTGGCTTAACTTTGCTTAGCTTAAATGTGTTATTTCGACGTCACATATTATAAAATCATTATTGGGCAATGATTGGCGTTACGAATCGGTAATAAGATTTTAATATTATTATTTACATATATAAAGCTTTCAAAATAGCTTACTATGAATACAACTGCTTTTTGTTAAGATATTTTATTTCATACAATCACGTGATATTTGAAATATCAAATCATTTACCACCAATTCATGAAGAGGTATGTGACTGTAGACGCGACAAGTTCTGGGTTCGATTCCCACTCGAGAATGAAATATTTAAAATTCTCATTTTCCTCTCTCTGGTAATGAGGAAAAATTCAACTTTCGTCTCTTAACACGCAATGTCTCTGGTATTTGGTGGAAAATAGGAAAGAAAGTGTCCTAATGGGAACAGAGTGTTTTATCACCCCAGGTACCCTCCGCCTACCCTACCATGAGAATAGTATATAGCGTGAAGCTAAAATAAAGTTGTCAGATGTCCATCATCTACTCATCTACATAATATGATACATAACCATACTGACCTCATACATTCGTACTTTTACTTCTACATTGTGTAACTTGCTTATGACTGCAGAAAATTAGGCAAATGCTATAAAAACTTAAATAATTATCTATAAAATCTTAAATATTGATTAGAAGAGCATTATCATTAATTTCTTAATAATTATAGTCATGTTGCAGATTTTGTATGGAAAATATATTTGATAGACATCGTTTTATATAATTCACTCACTCACCTAGCTTCATGCTGTATCCTGCATATGGCAGGGTAAGCAGAGGGAAATTAGGACCTTAGTGTCAAAACACTCCGTTCTACTTACATTCCCTGCTTTCCGCCGAATTCGAAGAATTGCGCGTTGTGTGGCGAAACTGAACGCCGCGTTTTGTCTTGTTACCAGAGAGAAGAAATGAAAACATTTAATGGGGAATCGAACCCACAACCTGTCGGTTACAGTCACACTCGTGTGCCGCTGAGCCACGACAGGCTCATTTTATATAATGAATCTATTAACCTGGGGTCGCTTCGTTCTTCCGGTTATTTAGAAATATGATTATTGACTAAACATAGAAAACAACTTTATTATTATGAAGTGATTTTATTTTGCAATAAAATAATATAATTTTATTTCAAAAGTAAGATTAGCCTTTTTATTTATAAAGGAAATGGTCAAGCGTGAATCGGATTCGTCCGCTGTGGGTTTCGTACCAATTTCAGGATTGTTAGTCAAAGAAAGGACCGATTTATAGAAGTTGACAAGCTTAAGCTTGCGGTCGCATTCACTTATTTTGCAAGGAATTAATTGCAATTATAAATTAATAATAATTCTTTTCTATGAAATCTTTTTTCTTAATTTGTATTAAAAGTTCTTTCTTTGTGCTAGAATTCATAACTTTAGCTCTCCGGACAGTACCCTGTGGGTTTTAACTACCGAGTAAGGGAACGGAGTGTCTAAACACTAGGTTTTCCCTCTGCTTATTCTTTTATATGCGGAATACAGTGTTACATTTTGTGTAAAATGTTGCAAAAACGATGAATTAAAAATGCTCCTATCTTTTGATTGAGTCGATTTAGAAGTTCGATTAGATAAAACGTATAGCAAGGAGAGTCTTGTTATTATTATTTTCAGCTTTACGCTGTATCCCGACTATAGCAGGTTAGGTTGAAGAGACTAGGTAACGTAGAGTTAAGTCACTCCATTCTCAATAAGACACTTCCCCTACTTTCTGTGGAATTTGAGGCATCACATCAATACGTAATGCCTCAAATGTGGGGGGACCCAATGCTTCGCTTTGCCTCATTACCAAAGAAATTAAAATGTAAAATATTTCATTCCCTTGAGTGTGGCTCGAAACTATAACCTATAGCGTTCAAACTGTCACAATAAATATTTTATTTTTATGGTAAAGACACGGCAAACGAGCGTACGAATCACCTGATGGTAAGAGATCACCGCCGCCCACTGCCCCGTGTAGCACTAGAGGAACTACAGGAGCGTTGCCGGTCTGTAACGGTGGATGGGTGGGCATTACCCAATTTGAAACGCAGTGATCAGGGTCGGTTAACACCGGTTTTAAATGCCGGGGGTGGTAGCAATCCAGTCGAGTCTGCCGATGCGTGTTGCCATTGCTGACAACGTGACTCCCCCGCTCGTACTTTAGTCGCCTCTTACAACACCATCAGTAACAGGGTGATCCTATTCTAAGCCGGAATCACACGGCGAAGCGTAAGTAAGATTCGAAACTATAACCTATAGCGTTCAACCTGTCACAATAAATATTATTACATATGCAAGTGAAGCAGAGCGTACACCTTGGCTGGCGATGCGTAAGAGCCAAGATCGAATCTATTAGGTACTGGTGTTATTAAATCGTTCACGGGGCATTAATGTGTAAGAAATTTCTTTATATTTCATCAAAAAGTGGCGCAATTGTAGACTTATTTGATTCAAATCGATAGTAGTAAGTTTTTTTTTTTTTGCCAAACTCTGTATCCCACACATGGCAGAGTAGGCAATGAAACTTGAGAACCAAATATCAAGAATTCCGTTCTACACTTTCCGCCAATGCCTATTTCAGGCATTGCGTATCGAGAAGCGGAATTTAACGCCGTGCTTTGCCTTGTTACTAGAGCAACGAAAATGAAAATATTAAATTTTTTTTTTTCGAATGGAAGTAACAAGACAGAGCGCGGCGTAGACCTCCGCCATTTTAGACGCAACGCCTCATATTTGGTGGGCATTGGGGAACGGAGTGTCTTAACACTAGTTTCCCAAGTACCCTCTGTATACTCTGCCATGTTCAGGATACAGCGTGAAGCTAAAAAATATTAATTCACTAACTTTAGCGGAGGAAGCCGAATGTGTGTCGCTAGGTTTAAATAAACGTAAAGTAACGTGTTTTGAAACGCATCTTCCCACAGCATCGTGACAGACGTCGACCTTGTTTTCATACAGAAGTACCGAGTGCACCACTCACGATATACAAGATTCAAATTCGATAACATAAGTCATATGCTATACGTACTCGTACGCTTACTTCTCTATGCTTACATATTTGTGGACCGTACCATTTTTTTTTATTATTAATATCTCCATTTTTAAATTTTTGTTTCTCCATACCTGGCAAGGTAGAAAGAAAAAATTTGGGAAGCTAGTGTTAAGACACTCCAGAGACTTTCTGTTCCCCTTCTTTCCGCCGAGTTTAAAGCAATTTAGTGGTATATAGAGTAAAAAAATGAATATATTCCAAATTTCATTTCCTCGAGTGGGGATCGAACCCACGTTTACAATTACACCCTTGCATCGCCGCGCCAGAAGTCTTAGTAACAGGATCAAGTCCCTTGAGTACGGAACCCTAAAAGATAAATTGGTCTAGTGGATTTTAAAGCCACAATCACTATGCGCCGTTGAGTTCCGTCACTAAACATCCAATTCTTTCAATTTGGCAGAAAGTGGGAAACGGAACGGAGTGTCTTAACACTAGGTTCCCAATTTTCCCTCTGCCCACCCTGCCATTTGCGGGATGCAGCGTGAAGCTGAGTAGAGTAGTCCATTGTGTACAGTAACTAAGTTATACATATGTCGTCATTTGGATATTTCTTATGAAACATATACACATGTTTTGCTCGATTTCAGAGTATCACAACTCGCGGTATTTTCTTGGGAACAAATAGTGGAATTCTTGCAATACGTTTCTTTTTCCTCTTAATTTCTTTTGAAACAATCGTAGCGCAATTGCCATGTACATAACTGAATGAGATCTATATATCTATATAAGAGAAGTTAATATATTTATACCATTTTTTACGAAAATTTTGCAAGCTGTAGTATGAAATTTAACAAAGGTTTGGTTTATATAGAAAACTAGTGTAGATAAGAAACGCATAGTTTATTCAAAATATTTTTTGGCTTCACTCTTTCACCCTGTTAGTGCATAGACAAAAAAAACTTAGCAACCTAATATTCAAGAACTCCGTTCCCATTTAGACACTTACGCTACCCACTTTTCGTCGATTTGAGGCATTGCGTATGGAGTGGTGGAACCCAACGCCGCACTTTTCACCATACCAGAGCGAGGAAACACAACAAAGTAATAGACAAATTATAAATTAATTAAATTAACTCTAAGAACCAATTGCTGTAATTAATAAATGAATATTCAGTAAATTATGGTCCTTTAAAAGGCTTTATAAGATATATTAACTAATAAGTTCAAATATGTAGGTGACAGGATGTTGCGATTTTAATAAGAAGTATTACCAAATTATAAATAGTTATAGCTTGTTGACTCAATTGGATTAAATGAAGAAATTCTGATTAAGGCAAAATATATACATTTTCAGCATAGCTTTTTCCAATTTTTAAAGCTTCACGCTAATAGCTTTTTATGGCTTCACGCTATAGCTTCCCGCGCATGGCAGGGTAGGCAGAACCCCACTTTCCACAAATTGAGAGGCAATACGTTTGAGTGGGGGAACTTTTCATTTTCATCAAAATAATTGAGAAAAGAGACCTGTCGTGGCGCAGCGGCACAAGCGTTGCCTTTAACCGATAGGTTCTGGGTTCGATCCCCAGTCTAGGAAATGAAATATTTAATATTTTCAATTTAAATATTTAATGTTTTCATTTCTCCGCTCTGGTAATAAGGCAAAGCGCGGCGTTGAGATCCGCCACTCAACACGCAATGCCTCAAATTCGGCGGAAAGTGGGTAACGGAAGTGGAACGGAATGTCTTGATACTAGGTTCCCGGGTTCCCTCTGCCTACCCTGCCTTGTGCGGGATAAAAAGAAATTAAGATTTAATTTTCTCGAGTCAGAATGAAACCCACAGTGGTGCATATTGATGCACGCCAGACTATGATACGCGACACACAACAATACGCGAGTGATGGAACACAACGCCGCGCTCTGTCTTTTTACCAAAGGGTATAAAATAAAAAAATAATTGTTTAACACAAATAGAAATCTAACATTATAATATAAATTAGTAACAAATATATTTATTGTAATGTTTCATTCGGCAAAAAATAGAAACCAGGAGTGTCTCAATGGAAATGGAATATCTTGACACGAGGTTCCCAGGTTCCCTCCACCTACCGGGCCATATCTAAAAATATAGGTAACAAATATTTCTTACCTCGGATGCACTTCCACTTGTAAGACTTCATCGCCAACTCTAAGATTCTCAGGTATCCTTACGAACTTGAGGTACTCTCCGACAGGATAGAAATTGCAAGCTGTAACAATATTTTATATATT
>DWMZ01002707.1:0-13722 GCA_018249855.1 Eueides tales michaeli | reverse complement strand
AATTTAGAATTCTCAGCTCACTAGTGTAGGGCATATTTGGAATAATCATCCAGCCTTTGCATGATACATTAGTACTAAGGCTCTATACGGTTAAATGATTTGAGTCGATAAGCTTTGACCGAGTTCAGTTGTTGGCATCTCGGATTTCCGTAGATGTAAATGGTTTGTGGGCCACTTACAGCCACAAACATGATCTCCATGTTGCAATATAGCAATGAAAGTTTGTATATTTTGCTCGAAAATGCTAGTAATTGAATATCTAAATGATTGACGCTTGTGCGATTGAATATTTATAATAACTAACTAATATAAACTACTTTTGATCTATTTTCAATACTTTCATAGTTCATTTTAATAATCATAAAATGTGTGTATGTGTGGGTACTTCTGTGCATATATATTGCATGTATATTTTATCTTGATGTAGTCTTATATTTTTACAGAATGGATAGATATTACTTCTCACTATAAGACATGTTTTACTTTTCTCATTTATTTATTACAATATAAAAAAATATACAAATCTAACCTATTTTTTTTTCTAGATGAAGGTTTAATCATTTTAAGAAAATATTTGTGGAGGATCAACATGTCTCAGTAGGAATAATTACTAAGTTAAAAATATATAAAATACAAATGTAGATTACATTTATTTACTTTAAAAACAAAAGCAAACGTAAAAGGGGCATATTAATCTTTAAAATTAAAATATTCATTTTGATATAAGGTTCTCTTTAGCTTACTCTGCTATATTCAGGATAAAACGTCTAGATAAAATGTAATATTTTCTGCGGTTTTACATGATTATGTTTCTATAGGTATCGGCGCAGATTAACTACCTCATTGTCATGCCATGAATATTGAGCGGTTGGATTCGCTTTACAACCAGCAACAGTTAATCTCCTTTTCAGTGGTTTAGCATATTTTACAGAAATATGGAATTATATAGGCGCTGGAAAATAATAAATATCTTTTTATTCTAAGCTTCAATGATTTATTACTATTGAATCGTTGAACGAAATATATAATAGCTTTGAGTAAATAGGGACAAAGTGTTTCCTATACAAACAAGGAAATTTCCGATATATTGAGATACAATTTTTTTTCAACATACGTATCTCAGGTATATTGTGGAGGGTGGTGGTCCTACACCACTCTAGTAATATATGATCCGTTTCCAACTTAATATACAATGTATACATTAGTGACTTTGTTAATGTTCAAACATCTCATTTTGTTACTATAATATTTTTTAATTAGAAAATATTTTGTAATTAGCATTGAGTAAATCATTCATTTATAATTCAACAGTATAAATTGATATAAGTATCAAACAATAACTTCGAGTATAAAGTGGATAGAATAAAATTTATAGACTATAAGCTGACATCGCGTCCTGGCTTTGTATGAATAGATTGATTAAGTTAAAAAAATATATATTTAATGTTATAATGCAATCATTGAAACAGGTAATGGCAATGAAACTGTCTAATTTAGAGAGAACCGTAGGTTCAAATATCATTCCAAGTCTAGTTAAGACTACAATTATGTCTCAAAATGTAAAAAAAAATTATAATCGAAATTAAAACTATTACTTAAGTCGCAAAATGCCTGCCATAAAGAAAAAATTAAGAATTTCAATTTTTTACAGTCGATTTTGTACGGTCTAGACATTTGCGCGAAGAATTTCCAGCTAACTCCATTCATCAAGCGAGTGGCACCGTCGCGCCGAGCAATTACTGGTGTCGCAGTCAATTACGCCGCTATAGGTAATTACTGCCTTCCCCTAAATCTTACTTACATTCAAAGATTTTGTACTAAATTACAATTTTAATTAGCTGATAATTTGTTATTTTAAGGATTTTAAATATAAAACAAAAAGAGGTTACTTTAGGATTATTAAAAAAGTATTGCGATACTACTATAATTTATTATGGTATATATTATATTTGGTGAAATACTTACTTAATAAATATTAATTTGGTTGAACACAAAAGATCCTTTCGCCAATCAATATGCTATTTTTTTAGCCTCTTAGATACAGACTAGGCAGAGAAAACCTTGTGGTTTCCGTCCAATTTTTGTGAAATTACGCGTGGAGTAGCGGAACTGAACTTGGTGGATTGTCTTCTATCGAGAGGAAGAAAATAAAAATATTTTATTTCCCTAATTTCACAACCGTTTACAGCCAGGTGCTGCGCCAAATGACGTGCCGTGCGCGACGATATCTTCCATATCTCTAAAATAACATTAATAGATTATTAAGTTAATTAAATTGTTTTTTAATAAAAAAATATGCATTTTATTTTTGTAAACTGTAACTGCAATCTATTTTTTTAAATATTATAAAATATATATTGACAAATAATAGCCATTTCATGGCAATCATGTACTTAGTCTAGGCGACGTATATTTATTAGAATTACCGAGGTCATTAGACTTCTACTACCCTTCCACTGTTAAGAGGGATTTTCAAATTAATTGCTCGGTTAGAAGATAGACAACTTGGACTTCAAAATTTACAGCTTTATAATTGTTTTATTTATACAGGAAAAACAATAAAAACTTAGTTAGAAATACGATCCTAATATCCTAACACTCATTTGTATCTACTTATATCCACAACGTCGTAAGCATTTCAGAAGGCCCAACGACAAAAATGTAACTAAATTTTCTTTAATACAGTACGGAATACAAAGAAATATTTTAAGCTCGATATTCAAAGTATCTGCGACAGATACCTCCATCGTTTAAAAACCCTTTTCAACTTGCCACTTTATTACATTTATCCATTCACTTCGTAAATACTTTGTAGCTTTAAAAGAGAACGCTCTATAAAATATTTTTTTTCTCATAATTTGCTATGTAATTTTCAAAGTAAACGGCCTACCTTTTACTTAGGATCAAAGTCAGTTTTTACTTAATAGGTAGCCTAGCTTTAGATATATTTTCTATTCGTAACTAAGAAAATTATGCGCTGCATTACGTTACACCACATATCAAAGTTTTTTTTCGAATTCAAGCGGAGAGTAAACAATGAAGTGTTTTGATATTAAATTCTCTCCGCCTATAATATTTCGTAAACGAAATTAAAAAAAAAACATCCTTTAAATAGTAGCATAGAAAATAGTTCAATAAGAATGGTTAACTTACTCATAATATTATGCGGAAAACAATACAATTTGATATTTCGCCTGTGAAATAAATTAAAAATGTCACTTAGTAACTTTACGTAGACAGCTTCAAACAATTTAAGTACTTCTTAAAACACAGTAACCTATCATTTATCATTGTCTCCTCTACTATTCTGTTCATATAATTTAAGGTACAGGGATGTCGAGTCAGTTGGAATATTAACAAGGGACACTGGACGCCACTTATACCTTTGGTGTGTCTAAGCATGTATTAAGTAACAATTTATGGGGCTTAAGTGAGAGATTAATAGTGTTGTATTAGTTTACGATGTGTTTATTACTTTATAAATAGTTTTAGAACTTATTTTTTTAATGAGTGGAAAAATTTATTTGAAGTTACACATATTGATAGTATATTTTTTTCAGCATCACGCTGAATATTTCACATGGCAGAATAGGCACTCCGTTTCATTGCCCACTTACTCGCTAAATTTAAGTTTTGAGTGGCGAGACTCAACGCCGCGTTTGTTACCAATAGGAAGAATGAAAACAACACATATTAAGTCCGAAAATATTAAATATTTTATCTCCTGGAGTGAGGATCGAACCCACAACCGGTAGCGCTAGTCATACGCTTGTCCACCAGCGCCACGAGTACACATGAGTAGTAGGGTTGTATATTTTAAATAAATAAAAGTGATATTTTACAATTATACAAAAATGTGGTAATGTATGTAACATAGTGTTCATGGGGCGGAAGATTTTCGAATGGATAACTTATTATAACTTAAATGGTGTTTTGCTTAATGAATTTAATGTTCAATTTGGTTTTTTGTTTTAACATAGCACGTTTCATCTATTTTAAAGATGCAGAAGTGAAGAGAAGTACATTTAGACATAAGTTTTATTTTGTTTTCTTTCTTTCTTACTGTTTGTTGTTATCACCACTAATGGATCTAATAAGCAAATCATGAACATGAGTCACGTTGTCAGCAATGACAATACGCATGGGGGACCCGACCGGATCATTACCACCCCCGGCATTTAAGACGGGCGTTAAGTATTGGCTTTGGTCACTGCGTTTCGCATTGGGTAATGACCACTGCCCGATGACCAGTATCTTCCTGGATTATGAAAGCGTCACCGGGAGAGAAGATTTCCTAAGAGGGTACCAGCATCTCCGATGCTGGAGAATCCCTCCCAGAGTTTTTAAATTCAGGCTACCCGTCGAATTCAGGGAAGGGCACAGTACCGAGCGCGGGGAGGGCTGTTTCAACTGCTATAGCGAATGGATTGTCGCAATTGGTTGAGTCGCCTACGCGAATCGTGGACAACCACAACGCCTCCTTTTTGAAGCTTCTGCTGACTTAACATCCAGCAAGTGATAGCCTTGGTTTGATACATCTTGCAAACTTGCTGCTTCTGGCAAGCGCGAGGCATATTGAATCTGGGTCCTATCAAACTTTAGCCGGCCTTCGCTTCCACCGCTACGTACAGGAAATGACATCTTGGTCCATATGGCGAAAGGTAAGGCCGATCTCCTGGACGCTCTCTTTACCTCGAACTCGACTATGGATGATCGAGGAACAACGCCGCCGACCATCCCACGGTGTCAGAGCTCTATGTCTGACGTTAAATTCAGTCAGAATGCTATTCGGCGAGCTCTGTCATTCTTGGATATCCACAAGTCGGGTGGGCCAAATAGTATTTCTCCTCTTGTGCCCGGTCATGTGCTCCGGACCTGACACCGGTGCTAAAGCATCTATTTCGGCACTTTTACTTTATGGTTTGAAAAGAACCTGGTGCACTTCAACCTCTAGAAAATACAAGTCTGCGCGTTTACCACTAAAAAGCCCCATTTTTTGTATCACCATTTTTTGAGAACATTTCCCTTAAAGCCACGCCCAGCATCACATATTGGGCCTCAGATTTTCGAGCGACTGCAAATGTTGTGGAAAGTAAGACTAAGTTGCTCTTGAAGAATGTAGGAGTCATCAGCAGAGCGAGACAGTAAATTTCGCCAAAATATCGGGCCTATATAGGGCTCAGATTTAACCTCATATGGAGTTCTGTTCTCACCTCTAGGCTGGTGCACCCCAGTATCACGTTGAATCATTTGGTCGTATACAAGATAGAGCCGTCCAAGTCGTTGGGACCTAATGATCTGTGAGGTGATTGATACTTTGACTTTGTGTAGAGACATATCCTCGCTGTGTGTTCTCTACCGCAATTATCACGAGAAGAGTTCTGGAGAACTGTTTGACCTAGTACCTGCCTTGCCTGTAGCTTCCCTGCCATGCCCTGGTGTTACATGGGGCCGTAAGCGACGGTGATCACTCACCATCAGGTGACCCGTACGCATGTTTGCCTTGTCTTCTCCATATTAAAAAATAAATAAAATATAAGGCAAAGAAATTACAAATACGGTGCTTAGGATGATATATATGATTACAGAATTATTTATTATTTAAAAAAATGCTCTGCTTCTTATTTGTATATTTTATGGGAAGTATATTTATGTAAGGTAAGTATTTAAATTTCTTTAAGTTGCAGGATCCGTCTCAACAAAATGTTAAATAATTCCGTAATATTCCGACTGGTATAGGTATTAGCGTAAAAGAGAGGATTTTGTACATTTTGCCTTGGGCAGACACTTAAGAAACTAGATACTTCAAGTTGTTACATAGGAAGAGGTACAAGAAATTGAGAAGCAAGTAAATTTACATTGGATGGTAATTTCCAACGATTTCCAGCTTTAAACGCTAGTAATTGCTTTCTGACTGTTGACAGACTGAGATCCTTAGGGATTGCTTTAATGTTGCCAGAACTGTTACGTTGTGTGTTGCGGTTACACTTAAACAATATGATATTTAACTGAAAATCTTTTCCCATGATTACTGATTTCCACTTTCAAGTTTTTTTTATGGTATATATTGTTAAATATAAAAGTATATACATGTAATAACTCTTTAAAGTTTAAGAAAACGTTTACGTTTTCGTCAAATTACTAAAATAAATTTTAATTGAAAACATATTTATAGATTTTTTTACGTGAGATGATGCATATATTACATCTTTGTCTATATTGAACAATTTTATGTTGATCTAAAAATTTGAATATAAATGTAAACATTTTATTTCCTCTTCTATTTTAATAACTTATATTAAAAAATCAATATTTAAACATCATATTGTAATCATCTTGAGATGATGAAACAAATTACGAACTGGAATTGGATTATTCATATTCAAAAACTTAACGCAAAATTTTATTATATGTTTTTGAAAATTGAATGAACCAAATTTTTGGGAATCGGACCGTTAACTGATGTACAGTAATAACCAAATAACGCGAGCGCCTGATAGACCTATCTGCTTATATTTGTTTACGTACATTTTGCATTTGCGTGACATACATGAATTCAATGAGCAGTCTTTATCGTACTTGAACCTGGTTTCTATATATGGGTCTGATACTGAATCATATATTTAAATAATTGATCTATTAAAATAAATACGTATAATTTTGTAACTGTTTCTCATGAAAATGACAAAATTGTGTTATCTTTAGCACTAGACACTTCGCTGTAGAATAAGAATTATCAAAATAACTCTCATTATGAACAGTCTGTCTGTTTTCGTTAATAAAGACAGCAAAAAAAACATACCTAGCAAGGAAATGAAGTCTCTAATAATTTTAATTTGTGTATATTATTTGGTCATTGGCTGGTGTTATTAAATATAGAAATAAAAATATATATCTAGCCAAGCGTGAATTCATTTTTATTCAAATACATTGATAGCAAATTAATAGAAATGAGAATAATTCATTTCATTGAATATTTGAAATGGAAATATTATTATCCTGATAAAGTAATAATTCAAAATTCATCAAGGTAAATTATGAATAAATTTAAATAATATTTAAAATACATAATCAAATTAATTTAAAAAAGTAACCGGTGACATCGTCTTAATTTTCTGTTACACTTTTAGTTAATTTAATTTTTTGTTAATCTATTATTTATTTAACTCTGCCTACCCAGCGCCACGGTGTGCCCCGCACATTTCAGGGTAGGCATAGGGAACTTGGGAATCTAGTGTTAAAATACTAGGTCCCGTTTCCCTACATATACATATTTCATTTTAAATTTTATAGGAAAACGTAGGATAATATTATGTTGTTCAGGAATCATTTATACATATTTTTTTTTTATAATTGTAAGAGTTATAATAAATATATAACGTGATAGTAAAAATATAATAAGAACGGGTAATAAAAATATAATGTGTAAGCTAACATCGTGTAATTTCTAATTATTGTATTTATATAATACAATATTTAAGAATTAAGTTACTGATTATAAGAAGTTGGACATTATTCTTAAATTTTATTTTAGAAATTCGCTTATATGCCAATACGCAGATGAAGTAGGGATTACCTTCTGACATATTAGAATTACAATAATATATGGTTTTCGGTAAAGTTGATTTTTCTTTTGTAATTTCTTGACTTCTTTGTAATTTAAGTTGTGTTATCGGACTATAAATTTCGTAAATTATTCTTATTTACGAACCTTCCCACACACACATTGTTATAAATGTCACATTTTTAAAAATATATAAATCTCCTTCTCCATTTTCTGGTGTGACCGCAGATGTAAGGTTTTTATTTGGTAAGGTTGAGTTTTGGTTGGGTTCAGATTAGGTTTTGTTTACGCTTAGCTTAGTGTTAGAGTAGGTTTTATTTTGGTTTAGCTTTGATTTAGGTTAGGCTTATGTGAGGTTTAGAGAGAGAAAGATAATACTTTAATACATAGTATATTATTCACTCAACACGCAACGTGTCGAAAATCGGCACCCTATTGGACACCGTGGGAATCAGAGTGTTTTATACTGGCTTCCCTCTGCCTACAGTTCAATATGTAGCATGCACATGCGGGACACTATTGTTCGACAAAAATAATTAATATGTATGTTGTTAAAACTGAAACAAGAAGCATAATCCAATAATCATTTCCATTAGCTAAGTGGCAAAACAAATACAAGAGTTTATAATTAAAAAACAGCAAGTAAGCAAACGTGTATTGAGCTGTTTTTGTTTACAATTTTCATCGAAAAATGAATATGAGGACGGTATGAAATTCGGTGAACCTCGTTTTCGTTGAGTCTGATATATTTATTGCAAGCTAAAATTGGTTAACCAAGCTTAAATTACAACGGTATAGATTTGCCCCGCACTAAAATTCGATATCGCGCTAGATTCGTTTGGTTGAAAATTTGTTTTCTGATAGAATAACTTAGTTGACCTTTTAGCTATTGTAGTGGGCATAAATATCCTTTTGCGTGTTTCAATATATTTGCATACAGTTGATACTAAATAAAATGCGCGTAAAATGTAAAATGAGCGTTTGTTGGTTTAGTGTGTACATTTTTACTCCCTGGTAGTATTTGTACGTTCAGGAACTAAACGTTTAAATAAAATAAATAAATGAGTGTAAGATGTGAATACAGTAAACACTATGTACCTACATACGAGTACATATCAGTTTAACAAACATGTATACAAATCATCTATTGATATAGCTATTGAAAATCACGCTTTCCATTGCCGTGATCCATTTTCAAATCCACACTAATATTATAAATGCAAAAGTAACTCTGTCTGTAATGTGATTACAGCCAAACTAGAGATACTTGAGGGTTTTGCGATAAACATAAGTTACTTTTTCTCCAATATAGCTTATATTTTTTTCAGGAATTTCATTGTTTTACTATAAATGGGATGCCTGAACGCAGGCTGGCGGGCGCTGGCTTAACCTTATGCGATAAATAAAAACAATGTTCTACGAAAACACTGTCCTTTAAAAATTCTATAAAGAAGTCGGCTATAATTATCAAAACATTTAGCCATAGTGGTTAAACTAAGTCATTTTAACATATTTAATTTAAATTTAAATTTATATGGTTGTTTGTTTTGAATTTATTTTCTATAAATTGGTATTTATCCTAATTGAAATAAATATTATAGTCAAATTTTAGCTTATTTGGGAAGTAGTATAGTCAGATTATTTTTAATTTCTTGATTATTTAATAGTTAAATATTTTTTTTGTTTTTAGACTAGTATTATGTTTTATAATACTTTTAATTATGATACTTTCAAATATTAGCATTAATACACAGACTCATATGGATATGAACACTATGTTTCTGAATGGAACTGTTAATAATTTTCAGTTTAGACATAGACAGCAAGAAGACAGAACGTAGAGTTAAGACACATAATGGAGTCACCTTCCGAATTTGATACTTTGAGTTTAGAATGGATATGGCTATATGCCACGCATTTGGAAGCGAACCCACACTTATCACGGTTATATTCAGATGATGTCCCATTGAGTGATTTGTCCGAGTAATTTGTTTAGATAAAGCGCAATGGAAAAATAACGAATTCCAAGTATTAAATGAAGCCCAGCAAACCAGAAACAAACGTTGTATAAAATGACTAGTTAATAAGGAAAATCTTATAATGAAACACAAAAGACTAATATATTTATACAACTATAAAACGTTTGATACAGTCGAGGAAACTTAAAAACTGTATTCAGCGGCGGAGACAATTTGCAATCATTAAAGGACCTTTAATGATTGCAAATTGTTTCATTTCTTGCGTCACTCAATACGCCATGTCTCAAGTTTGGCGGAAAGTACAGTACAGAACGGAGTGACTTAGCACTAGATTTTCAAATTCCCTTTGTATATCTTGCCATTTGGTCGTCTGCCCTGTATAATTGTCACAACGGGCGTCCAACTTCGTGCGCAGCAAGTTGGTGTCTTCACCGGCTCAAGGCGAAGGGCTCCCTGGTGGACCAAGCGTGGTTTGACCGATAGTGGCGGTCTAAATTCTGATTGGCTGCTGCAGCTCGGGTACGTGCCTGCTTAGCATGAGAGCCAGGAGCTAGACCTGGATCCAATTTAGCTGATTGTAGCCAGAGGCTAGATCGCGGAACCCGTGTCGGGAAGTGTGTGTGCCTTACAACTCCGGTGCCAACTGGAAATTGGTAGTCAGCTTCTCTGGCGTACTCAGCGAGGTGCATGCATGCTGGATGGCATGCGGAATGTGATCGAGTGTTACCACCTGCGTATAAGTGCATGCCTTACAGCTCCGGCACCTATCTGGAAAACGAGATAGCGTGATCAAACGCTGACTTCCTGCTGGCAACGGTTGGCGGTTGCATGGGGTGACTTCTTCCTGAAGTACTACCACGAAAATGGTAGGAGGTCAGACTTGCCAAATGGTCCCTACAACCGTTGTAAAACCCGGAAGCAAGTATACTATACCCACCTGGTGTGACCTATAGATTGGTACAGGGGGACAGTATAACATAAACCATTAGTCTCGAAAGAGAAAGAGGGCTTTGTATATCTTGCCATGTGTGGGATACAAACATTAAAAGTCTTGTTCTAATTTTGTGACAGAATAACGCGTTAGGTTTTCTCAAAATAATATGAAAATAGTTAATTATCCCGAGTGAGGATCGATCCTTTTGATAGTTTTTAATAGTACATGCCGTCCCGCAGCGCCAGTCTCAATTTTAACGGTAAGTATAAAACGAAAGAGAAAGAGGGCTTTGTATATCTTGCCATGTGTGGGATACAAACATTAAAAGTCTTGTTCTAATTTTGTGACAGAATAACGCGTTAGGTTTTCTCTAAATAATATGAAAATAGTTAATTATCCCGAGTGAGGATCGATCCTTTTGATAGTTTTTAATAGTACATGCCGTCCCGCAGCGCCAGTCTCAATTTTAACGGTAAGTATAAAACAATATTAAAGTAGTTCTTGACAAAGTATTTTTAGTTTCTTAAAGATGTCTGCGTTTCAATTGTTCCCAAATGTTTTCTGTTGGGAAACTGTCATTATTATATTGGAAATTTATTCTCTAGTCCTTATAAATGTATTGTTTTTATGACTATTGTTTGTTTTTATTTTGAATTACCCATAATAAAAAATGTGTTTTTTCTTATTATTATTAAAATGGAATTTGCAATATTATTACGTTCTAACCTATTATTAATAACATAAACATACATGGTAACACAGTAGAGCAATTACTATAATGCGATTGCAAGTTCGGAGGATTAATACATATAATTTTAATATAACAAGCCTTAATACTTACTGTGTGAGTTAGTTGGTATGTGCGTGAAATGCGTGTAAGATCAATTTGACGCATTTCCCATTTTCCGATTAAGCTAAAATTTGGATTGTAAATCTAAAATAACTGCTACAAGAAAATGCTGGATTAAAAAATTATTTTTTCTCAAAAAAAGCTTGTAGCGTATATAAAGAAAGAAGAATGCATCCTTATTTTTTCCAGATAAAAAATATGGAAAAATAGAAAGGTAGGGTAGCTTGACTTCACACGAGATGATTAGAAGTTTCATTTCTCGGAGGAAAGACAATAATTTATTATAAGGATCTATTAATTAAAAGGTGGTTTTAGCCACTTAACAAAAGCAATGTCTGGAAACTTTATGTTTTTAATTTCAAATACAAAAGAATAAAGGATATATCGCTAATATTGAATTAATATTAATTTTTAATTGTAGCAAACTGTGTTTAGTTTGTCTTAAAAAATATTATTTGGATATACTTAGCTTTATGATAGAGCTGTGAGATCTATATCAGCTGTGGTCATAGTTCTGGTGCTGCTTACTACTGAGAAAGTTATGGCCTGATTCTGACTGAGTGTTTTTAAATGAAAATCTACATTAAATTTTGTTCACTCAGTGAACTTTCATTTAAAAATTATAAATGGTTTTAAAAGTTTTTTATGACAATATCAAAATATGCAAATAGGTACTCACTAATAAGACATCCTCAAAGGTGTTAATTTAATTGTAGTTAACGATAATTATCATCTCTTGTAGTAAGTAGCTCTTACAATGTTTTTCGAGTAGGAGAATGTTTTATTGTCTTTAAGTATATTTTTTTTCTTGATATTAGGCGAAAAATTAGGAACGGAGAGTCTAAGACTAAAACCACACTATAGCGCGGTAAAATATTCTGATATAAGAAATAATGAGAGCAGTTGTACTAAGATCTAGTGAAGCTTGGATTAAATCACTTTTAACGCATATAGAAAATATATTTATATTTTCATATAAAAATGTTTTAACAGAGAGGCTGGATCCACCTTAACTATCTCGTCTTGGACACTCTCTGCCTACCTCCTGTGCTATTTGAAAAGTACTTGAGGTTCATAAAACAAAAATTAAATTAACTGATATGCTTAACGCATAAATTACAATGATTTCAATATGAATGGTAAATATATAAATATCTATGTATTGTACGATTTGAATAATATTCAAAATAAAGCCCTCATGAAAATTTATCGCGTTAAATCCAATGGTTTCATCGGCTAAATTAAATAACAAGCAATTAAAAGAAATATGGCACTAGTTGTATATGGTATTAACTCTATTAAACATTGGAATATTCTAATACCAATATATGTACTTTGTACGATTGTACTACATAAAATAAAATATTGACATTATATTTTTAGCGATGTACTGTATTGCAAGTACATCCTATTCATAGATTTTAATATTTAAGAGTAATCAATTAAATTTTAAATTCCCTTAATATATGAAATCTTAGCAATTTGCCCCTGTTTCAACTTTCCACTCACTGCTGTATTTTCGAGACATATTAAGCAACATACAAAATTGAGTGATGGATCTCAAGGCGGTGAATCAATTATCAAAGTAAGAGACTGATTATAAATAAAATAATTTCTCTAAACTACAATGGCGCATAAAACTGTGATTATCCTAAATTTATTAAATGTATTCACGAGTACAACTGCAGTATTGCACGGCAAAGCTAATTGATTCGACATACTTTTGGGTTAAAAATAATATAATATTAAATTGGCGTGTGAGCTTAGGTCGTAATCTACATTTATAGAATCCCTAAGTAAAGACAGTCTATTCTAATAATAATGTTAGAATATTCTGATATTAAAATAACTGCTTCTAAATTGGATATTTTTAGTCGGTCCGGCTTACAATTGTACCTTGTAGGTATGAATATATACATTTATTTAGCTGGTCATTTAGATCAGCTTAACGTTTCTGCCAGTAACCAGTCCCCACTCAAAAATATAATGGGATATTTCATTTCATCATCCTGGTAACGACGAAAAGCGCGGTTGAATTTTCCACCACTCAACAGGCTTTTCGTCAAACTCGACGGCACGAAAGTGTCTTGACACTAGGATCCCAGTTCCTTCGGTCTATTCTGCAATATATATTTTTAAAAAAGGGGACATTAAAAAGTATCACTGCGCGTCATTCATCTATTTTATTAGAAAATGATATATTAATAGATTATTGTCTGATATGTTATAATATTTTTTTATTAAGTTTTTTATAGGGTATACATTTCAATCACTATATTTTTGAGTTCCTCGACGATTGTGGGTTATAGCGGCCTGCACTTAAGAGTTTAATTAGCCGTAAATTGCAACCAAAATGGGTGCTTGGCCGAAAATTGTGTTTAAATGTCTAATTCGG